>JAAAKG020079080.1:0-16884 GCA_010014905.2 Druon quercuslanigerum | reverse complement strand
ATTTATCCCTTTGCGCTTCTTCTCTCACCATATATCCTGGCGTCCTCCAATCTACCCCTAATATCCACCTTATATATCTTTCTTGTAAACTCTCAATATCTTTCCTTTCTTTCCATTCCCATATCTCTGCCCCATAATTTAATACCGGCCATCCCAGCGTGTCAAATAACCACATTCTCCTTCTCTAATTTTTTTTAAGCCTTCTTTTTCTTTTTTCCTGTATCACTTCTTCTATCTTTATAACCTACCTTTTCTACATTTCAATTCAGATTTTTCCCATCCAAGTAGTTTTCTAATCCTGTGATCAAGCCCGATATCCCTTCTTCATCATCTGCCATCAGCACTATATCGTCTGCGTACGCCAATCTCCTCCCCAACCTTTTCTTCTCATTTCTTATTCCAAGTCTGATATTAATATGTTAAATAGAAGCGGGCTCAGCGGACATCCTTGTCTCACTCCTCTCACTAACCAGAAACTCTCTCTCCCACTTCATCCCCTACCTTTACCCTACTTTTTGTCTTTCTTAAAATTTCCGACACTCTCTTTATTGATCCCTCTCTTATCTCCTCTATCACCATAACTTTTTCTATCTCGCATTGACCTAATGAGTCAAACGCTGCCTTTTAGTCCACGAACATTGCTATCATTGCCCCTTTTTTCCTTTTAATCCTCCTATTTACTAGATAGTTCAGAACATATATTTTGTCCATCACCCTCATCCCTTTTCTAAGTCCTGTCTGATTAGGTGGCTCCATCTTTTTTCCTCAACTTATTTCTTCAATCTCTCCGACAAAACAATTACATATACTTTATACAGTGTTGGCATCAGAGTCACACCCCTGTAATCTTTAACCTCCTCTCTTTGGCCTTTTTATACTATTGGTATCACTACGCCTTCTTTCCATAACACTGGTCACCCCTCTCCTCTCCATACTTGATTACACATTATCCATGCCCATTCCTCTACTTCGGTCCCTCCATATTTCCTTACTTTATTTGGAATCTCATCTATGCCTGGTGCCTTTCCATCCTTTACTATTCCTATTACCTTGACTATTTCTTTCGTTGTTATATCCTCTTCCTCACCTCTTTCTCTACTATATTTTCCTCCCTTCCTAACTTTTCTCTTCACTCCTCCTAGCAAATCCAAAAACTATTTTTTTCATTCTACTATTTCAATGTCTTGGTTTACTCTTTTTCTTCTTCTTCTTTTTCTATTTACTACCTTCCATAACTCTTCTTTCGTCCTAGCATTCTCCGCCTCTTCGTCATACCTTGTATTCTCTTCCTCTTTCTTTTGATTACATAACTCAGAATACTCTTTCTTTTTTCTCCTATATTCTTCCCGAATACTTTTTTCTTTTCTCCACTTTCTTAATTCTTTTCTGACTTTTCTGACTTTGTTGACTTTAATTCTATTTTTACTTCTTCCATCATTTTTTCCATGTCCTTTTCACATTTTCCTCTCCCATTTTGATATTTCTAACCATTTCTCTAAAATTTTCTTTTCTTTGCCTTGACCAATTCCTTTTACCAACACTTTTTATCTTTTCTCTCTTTTTACGTATATTACCATTATTTTTTTCTCCCTCTAATGTCACTATTATTGTTAAGTGATCCGAATCAATATATTCACCTACCTGTAAGTTCTTGACCTTCTCTCTTATCTCATCATCTACTATCACATAATCAATTACCGTTCCCCTTTCTCCTCCTGACCGTGTATATTCTACTTCTTCATCTCCCTCTATATTTCCGTTTAAGATAAACCATCCCAACTCCTCCGAGCTCTTTAACAACTTCTTTGCCTCCCAATTCAGTACTTAATATTTTGATTTTCTTCCTCCCTTTTCTCCCCATTCCCTTCCTCCTCTATTTTCTGTTCTCGCGTTAAAATTCCCACCTATTATGAGCCTGATATCTTCTTTATTTTATCCCATAATTTCTTTTAACTCCTCTGCTTTCTGCTGCATATCTCCGTTGACATAAACCCCTACTATCTTCCACTTATCTACTTCCATATTTACTTCTTTTACTATCAATCCTTCTTTATGCTCTTTCCTATCTTTCTTATCTTTCCCTTTTATACATTTATTTCTCACTCTCATCATTATTCCTCCCATTGCTCTGCCCTTTTTATTCTTCCTCTTTGCATTTTGAACTTGCCACTTGTAACCTCTCGGTAATCTTCCCCTTACTCTTTCCCATCTTTTTTGATCTAACTACGTCTCCTTCATTATTACAACATCCCATTGTGTCAAATTTCTCATAAATTCCTCATTATTTTCTCCAATCCTGCTATATTCCAGTAAAATATCCTCCATTATTCCCTATATTCGTTTTTTGTCTCTTTTAGCCTCTCACTCTTTTTTATTTTCCTACCTCCCGTTCCTTCCTCTCCTAGTTTTCCTGCCCCTTATTTCTTACTAAATCTTCCCTTTCTTCATCCTATTCCCACCATACTTCGTCTATCTGTATCCTCCCATATTTAACCTCTTTTTTGCCATTACTTCCCTCTTATCTTCTCATTTCATTAGTTTCACTAGTACCATTCTCTCCCCTCTTCGTTCTTCTCTTTCTATTCTTCGCACATCCTCTATCTCTACTTTTGCATCAATCCTTTTTAGTACTTCTTCCACTCCCTTCTGCATCTCCTACCCCTCTAATCTTATACCCTTTATCATTACGTTTCTTTTACTTTTTTCCCTCTCTTTTTTTTCGAGCTATCTATCTTACTAATTCTACCTTGCATCTCCTTTACCTTTTTATTATTGTCCTCCTGCTTCTCTAGCTTTTGCTCCAATGACTGTATCCTCTTTTCTAACTTTTTCCTAACTTCTTTGCATTTTTTCATTTCTTTCCTAAGTTTAGCCATTTCCCTCCTAATTTCTTTCCTTAATTCATCTCCCCTTTTTTCCTGCCTTTCTTAATAAATTCCCATTAATTTCATTATGACTTTGCGAATTTCTTTTATTCTTTCCTCTTTCCTCTGTTCTTTGGTTTCATCACCGTTTCCTTCAACCTCCTTACTATTATCACCCTTCTCTACCAAACTCTGCTTTTTCGGCGGCGAGCTGAACATTTTGGGATATTTCAGGTTTAACCCTCAATCTTCCTTCTCCTCACTGCTTCCCCTCTCCCCTCTCTTCCTTTTGATAGAAGCCTCAATCAATCCTACTCTTTTTGCTCTTAATCTCTCCTTTTCAGTTGTTTTTTTGTACTTCCCCCTTGCCTTCCTTTCTTTCACCTCTTTCTGTGTACTAAACACTTCCTGATCTAAATCCGATTTCTCCTCGATGTTATAATTTTTGCTATCCATTAATCCAATTTCAAATTCAAACTTTCCCGCCTTCCAGCCTTTTCTGCCTCTATCGTCGCGTTCTGGTACCTGTCTTTTCTTTCTCCGTCTCCACCCAGCCCTGATACTACCAACCCGATCAACCCAGTCCTCCCACCCTTTCACAAATCTCAAACCAACCTAACCTCAACTTTCACACAAATCTGTCTAAATCCTCAAAAATATCCTTATCCCCTTTCCAATTTCTCAATTCCTTCAACAAACTCTTTCATCCAAACCCTCCTATACACTCCCTCAATTCCCTCACCTCAAATTTCACCACATTTATCGAAAAAACTCAGCAACCACAATTCATATTTAACAAACGTAATTACTTAAACAAATAATTATTGTTTACAACTATCTTATTCTGTAGTAATGGCAGATAGTTGCGATTTTTTTTGAAATATTAAAACTTGCTTTGATTCTTTACTTATGAAATGATAACAAATCAAAGTCGAAGATAATCGGGAATTTTCAGAAAAACCTGAAACTTTCCATCATTACTCTAAAAGAAGATAGTCATAACCAATTATAAATTATTTAAACAATTCGTTGTGTTTACTTGCCTTTATTATTATTTCATTAAGAGAAAATTCACTAAAATTTTGAACACTCAAATTTTTTGAATATATTTCTATAATTTGAAGGAGTTCAAGAGGGTTTGAATGATTTTAAGGAATTTTTAAAATTTTAAACTAAAACAGGAAGGAAGCTACATGCCTTCGTTTCGTCTTTAAAAAAATTCCGAACTATATTACTAGGTTCTTAGATCATTCATAGAACGGATTATGTAGCACTCATGTTTGCTCAGTCCTGCAAACTGCTAAGTCAAAGACTGTTTAAATGTTACCTAGCTATCCAGGATTATAGCATACAAGTGGAACACTGTCCGGGAAAGAAAAATGTAATTGCGGACGCCCTGAGTAGACAAACAATCGGACATGAAGATCATATCGAAAGCAAGGATTAACAAATAATAATACTCCATCTAGCAAAAAGGCCATCCAGTCATCTTAAAAAGGAGTTTATAGCATTAAAGGAGAAGCAAAAGGAATATCCTCGTTTAAGAGAAGTAAGTGGAAGCTCTGTCTGCCAACATCAATGATCACGAAAATAATAAAAGAATGTCACACAGTTTATGGTCGCATCGCAGCCCGGAAGTGCCAACACATAATAAACGAGGGCTTCCACTGCCCCAACTTATATAAATTCGAGAAGAAAATCATAAGAAGTAGTGATATTAGTTCGAAGAACAAAGTTAGCACTTAAGGTAGCTATGCTCCTCTACAGCCAATTATCGTAACAAAACCACTGGATGTAGTATTCGTCGACTACTACGGACACAACTGATCACAGCAAACTTTGGATACCCGTTCGTGTTTGCTGTTCTCAAAAGATTCAGTAAATATGTAAATCTATACGCTCTATAAAAGCAAGCAACTAAGGCTGCAATAGATAGTATATTCGGAAATTTCATTTCTTAACATGGAAAGCCGAAAATTATTGTCTCTTTATGTGGAACACAAGGTACCTCCAAAATATGAAAAGATCGACTCGAAAAGGAAGAAATTGAACAGTCTTTTACCTCTATTAGGCATCCCCAATTAAAGATGGTCAAAAGTAAATCGTGGGCTCACTAAACGCTTCTGTACCCTACAAAAAGAGAGTAAACACTCTTCTGGTTATGATAAATTAACACCATGAAACCACAGGGTTGACGGCCCTTAAGATTACGAACAAGAGAAGACCAACTAGGTTTCGGAAAACATGGATCAAAAAACCAGAAGTGCAGTAGGAAGAACCATATTAACAAAAATTTATGTGGGTATTGGACGCTGTTGTATTATCAGCAAAAATAAACCAGTAACATAATAGTATGTTTAGAATAAAACGATATTATTAATGTATAAGAATCTAAGAAAGAGATGACGTGAAGCCTTCCTTAAAAGGTTTATAAAAACTGTATACGAAGAGTAAATTAAACAAATGATAAAACGGAGAACCAGGGATCTAGGTAGAGAGCCTCTTTTGCATTATAACACAATACTGGGAAGGAGATAAAGTTTTGGTAAAATCATATAATGTATCTGATAAATTTCTCAAGCAAACTGCGAAATTCATGTCTACGTTTGAAGTTCTATATCTGATTTCTAAAGTATTTTGGAACAGGGCGTATTTTTTTTAAGGATTTATCGAACATTAAAGAGAGGGACATACTTTGCGCTAACGATATCCGAGCATTTTACGATTAACAAGTTCGTCTTTTTTCTTTCTGTCCATTCTGTGTTCGTACATAAAATGATACGCAATTAAAAAAAACATTTTGTTATATTTTATTTTAAGGTTGACGCCTCAACCAAAACTCAAATTTACCACCATCTGAACAAAAAAGACGTCCAGATACAGGCCATTTATGATGTTGGATCAGTAAGTAGGCGAAAGATTATAGAACCAAAGATATACATTGCACCGTGGAGTCCTAGTCGTACGAAGAAGAATTCCTAAGCGTAAGTGGATCAGAGTGTATCTTGCCCAGACGGAATCAAGGCCAGTAGATGAGCAAGTAGAAACAACTAAGCAGGGCACAGTTCCAAGAGACAGAGCAGGTTTCTCACAAATTTTAGATGAAGCTCATCATTTGCTGAAAGCTTCAAAAAGATCTATTTAAGAACCAATCCCAAGCATTCCTAAAAGTATAGCGTAAGACCATCTCAACGGCATGAAATTGGGTCCCTAAATCTCCCGGAAGCGTAAAGTAATCAGACACACAAGCTACTCATAAGAGTAGTTCAACCTGAAATGTTTAAAGTACTAATCATGAGGAAAGAAGCATTAAGGAAAAAGATACTTGAATCGAAACACAACGAAATTGAATTTCACATCTTCCAAGACGAAATGCTAGCGTCATAAGCACTCACACAGATTAAGACAACCATTAGGACTTCAAGAATACTCTTTAGCAGGATTCGTCTCGAAAGTGAGGCAGATGTAACGCCTGGAACTCACTAAAGACAAGCAGCAGCTAGGTAGCCATATTCAACCATGATAGGTAGCTAGTTATAAATACAACAATAAGAGGCAGGTGAGGGCTGTTTAGTTCGGGCAGCTACCACCAGAAAGCGCAAGATCCCCCTTCCTCGAAATTAAGCTCGCTTAAATCGATTTGAAGAAGGCGAGCCAGTAGTGCCCACCCAAATTCATTGCCCACTCTATCGCTTTCGCGCTAAATTCGCCGGATACCAAAATTTGGCCTTTCATTTCCAGGATTGCTCCCTATAACTTTTCTCTGACCAAGAAAATTCACTGACCTTTTCAAAATTTCAAGGTTTTTAACTCCTGACCTACTATCACCCTGATAACCAAGAAAATCCAAGGTTTCTTTTGTGATTTAAAACAGTGCACGCTATCTAAGCTGCCGTTCCTTTTTTATAAAGTTAGATACGCCATTCCGGCTTCAGAAATTATTTGTTTTCGGGCACACCACCTTGACTCTAAACAATTTAACTGACTTAGTTTTACGTACGCCCTCTCGGCTGTACAAAACTTAATTTATTAAATAAAATTTTTGGGTACACCATCTCGGCTCAAGGCTCTGTTTTGTTTTCAGTTTTCTGGGCACGATATCTTAGCTACAAGTATTTTGCAGGAATTGTACTTATTTTGTATTTTATTTTATAGTTTCATTATTTTTACTAAAATGACTTGCTTTCTCCAACTGAGTCCTAGCTCGCCATCCAGGCATAGAGCTCAGTTTCCCATCCTGGGCATAGACGTACGGTGACCTGGCTATTTCCTTGCCTTTGTCTTCGGTGCACGCTGTCTAGGCTGCCAAATCTAAACCCTGCTTCACGCTGTATGTTATTCAAGCTACGTAAATCCTTCCAAATAATATCGAGAATAAGTATTATTATTGTGTAGACTAAAGAAACCTGCGACTTCAAAAGAAATTTAAATATTTAAAGGTATTCTTAAGAATTCCAAAGAATTTTCGAATTATTTAAAAATACTCAAAAGTATCAACAGATAGTATAAAATTTTAAAAATCAAGAATAGAAATAGATTCCGTGGTTTCTGTAGTTTTGTTGTATGTCAGTTGGACAAAATGAGAACCTCAAGAATCCAGCAATCTGTCTACGTGATTTTTGCTTGGAATTTTTCCAGAGGTAATTCTGAGTGAAGGTCCTAACGTGACAAAAATGAGGATTCTTGAGATTCTGTCAACGAGTTTGCTTGCCTACCCTAAAACAATAAGTATTGTTCGGGAACATCTGCCGCGTACCTGAATGGCCTGATTAAACCATTAGGCCTGAATGGCCATTAGACTGGAAGGATCCCGACCAACGAAAATCACGGGCCTGCCGTCGTTTTTTCGTTTAACTCGAAAACACTGCGACAGGACCGAAGCACGTACGCCATTGCCCCGCTCTCTCACTCCAACGCGCGCTTTTTAACCTCCCATCTCCGTTTTCCCTATCACTCTCCCCCTGTATTGTGTCCTCTTCCCACGCACTAGCGGACGCCGTGGAGAACAAAAGAAAAGGAAATTAAAAAAAAATAAAATCATTTTATTCAATTTTAACCAAACATATTAGTATTTAAAAAACCATAAATTTCAACTATCAACATAAATTTTAAAGCAAAAATGATATAGGTTCATTTTAAATTAAATTATTAATTTATTTAAAAAAATTTAAATTTTTTATCTAACATAAACTAATTGTTAACATATAGTTCAATTTTTTAAAAGAGAAATAGATTCCGTTGTTTCTGTAGCTTAGAAATGTCGATTTCCTTAATTTGATATTTAAAGACTGATAAAACAACCGCTGCGCATCCTGCATACACAATATCGTGAATATGCAATGGTAATCAGCGCTATTAGAGGATTATTAGTCCTCTTCTTTCCGAATGTTTTCCGCAGATTTTGTAGCTTAGAAATGTCGATTTCCTTAATTTAATCACTAAGGTCTGATAAAGCAATCGCTGAACATCCTTCATTGTCCACTCAATGGCTTTCACGCTAAATTCACCGGATACCAAAATTCCGCCTTCCATTTCCAGGATTGCTCACTATAATATTGTTTTCTCACTCTTTCCTTCGATAACCATAGTTTTTGTTTTATTTACGTTAATTTTAAGGCCCATGCTCTTCATCCTTGCTTTCGATTTTCTTATTTTGGAAATCTTTTCGCACATCCGGTTTCTATAGGTTCTCAATTTTGATTCGCGTTGGTTTTGCTTTCTTGGTTCTCTTTTTCTCCACCCCCGACTTAAGTTTATTTTACAGATCAGAAGGTAATGATCGATATTGCATTCCGAACCCCTCATGACCCTTGTATCTTTGACTAAATCTCTTAGTCTTTCATCCGCAACAACAAAGTCAATTATACTGTGGCTATTTCCTTTATACCAGGTGTACATGTGGATTACTTTATGCCTGAATAAAATATTTGTAATGAACAGACCCTTTTCTAAGAATGAGCCAACTAATTTATTTCCGTTATACTTTGTTTTTAGATTCCCAAAATTACCTAGTACTCTTTCTGTTTCCTGATTTTGGATGCCAACCCATCCATTCATATCTCCTAGCAGAATTATTCTTTTACCATGATCGCAAATATTCATCGCATCGTTTAAAGTGTCCCAGTAGGCGTCTTTTACTTCTCTATAATCACTATCAACTGGCGCGTAACATGCGATGATTAATAATCTTCTGATTCCTACTTTCATTCTACCCCACAGCAATCTGGGAGATATGAAACCATGATCTCTGAGATGCTGTTTCGCTCTTTTATTCAGAATGCGACCTACTCCCTGCCTACGATGTGTTTCACTATCTACTCCTGACCATATTTCAAATCTGCCTTTCAACAATCCGTTTTCTATGTCCCTACTTTCGCATCCCTATTTCTTTGTTTTAGGTACACATAGAATGTCTAGTTTCCTAACATGCATAGTTTCTCGTATTTATTTTAACTTGAGACCATTAACCCTCCCTAGCATTCAATACACCCAGTCTCCATTCGACGCCTGAAACTTGACCTTTACGTTTTCCGTGTGCATGCCTTTTGTCAATTAAGTTTCAGTCCTTTCCGAGGCTATTTTATTGTTTATATTATTCATTATAAAGATAATGCGTCCAACTACATCCTTTATGCAATAAGTTTATTTTGCGAGTCGATATCATGTTCAAGTTATATATAAATTTTTCATATGGTGAAAACTGTAGTTATAACGTCCTTTCCACCAAACTTCAGTTAATAAGGAAGGACAGGGATGGTGGAGGGGGGGGGGGGTGAAACAGTCGTTTTGGGTTGATATTTTTATACTGAGAAGATCACCAGTCTTCAGCAGCGTTGCATTAGATGGGAGTCCCTGTGATACCATATTATAGTAGCCGGCCGTCCTCTGGGCACGAAACCAAGATTTTAAACATAAATTTTGTATATATTCTAAGAAATAAATATAAAAGTTATTCCATTCTAGCGAGATTTTACAAGATTTGAAAATTTTATTAAACTAAATAAAAAGGAAATTTATGAAATTTGCAGTTGAAACATTCCTGAAGACAATCGTAACGATATACATAACGGAAATAATATGCCCGCCCCCGTAACCCAAAACAAGCAGAATAATGCAACTTTCAATGACACCTTGAATATTCCCAAATGTCACCTATAGTTAAATAAATTGGAATTCGATGTTCTACAACAATATTTTATAGTAAATAATCACATCAACTTATCTTTCGCTAAAATGTTGGAATATTTTAGCTTGACACCATTTAATTTTCTCGGTCCAAACTTTGAGAAAATTTAGAATGTAAACAACACTAATGTATGGATTGAGCGTTCGGGCGATACTGATTTTTCTTTAAGGTGCACCGGATGAGAACACTTACATTTCATTTGTGTATATCCTTTGTCATTTTTTTATGTGTCTGCGCGTCGGTCCTTAGAAATTTCTACGAAATTCGTTCAAAAAGAAAAGTATGTGTTCGGTTCCAGCAAGTTCTTACAAAATTTTAAAATTTTTGAATCATTTTATTAAATATAACGTTTAGAAAGTTTTATGCAATCTTAAGCTGAAAAATTCTTGGAAATAATCGAACTAACATACATAATGGAGAGAGAGCACCCCCTCCCCACTTCCTCACCAAACCCATTATGAGCAGGGTATTCCAATTTTCAAAGATAATTCGAATATTCAAAATGTGACCTATAGTTGTGATTATAAAAAAAAAATTTCACAAAGCTTTTATTTTAAATAAGATTTTTGTTATATTCTTGTTATGAATAGTTTTATTAATATCAGGATTACCGCGGGCCATAATGAGAACTAATATTATGAGGAGCATGACAGCGAGGAGTTAATTGAATATTACTAGGTCCTGGATTATTATGAATCACATGGTTATTATAAACCACTGGGTTATGCTGATTCCTTTGACTCTCTTGATTCAATTGTTCTTGAGGACCCAATGCTTTCAAGAGATTAGTACGCTCGGTTAAGGCACGTTGTAATTTCTTTGGCACAAATGCTTTACATGTGTTGTCATTCATACATTGTGGTACAAGTTCTTTACAATCACATAAATGTTTTCCATCTTCTCCTTGCATGCAGAAAACTGTAAATGTGAAATATTGTCATCAAATCTATAGTGCAACAAGCACTTACAGTAGTGCGGCTCAAAAAAAAAATTAGACAAGACAGGAAAGTAGGTTAAAGGTATCAGAGGGTAAAAATGATAGGATAGGGAGGTTTTAAAGGCACAATAAACTTTTTATTCAGACAAAAAAATAATTCTAAATATGTCCTCAAAAATATTTAATTTAAAAAAAAAAACGTTTTCGAACCCATACATTTTTGCAACGATTTGCATACTTTATTGAAATTCTTTGCTTAAACAAAAATGCATCAAATCTTTTAGAACGCCTCCTCCCGCACATTGCATACTATGAAAACACAATTTCTTCAAATTTGGCGTTTTTTGGGAACCCAACTCGCTTCACCTAATATTGTCGATAATAAATAAAATTTACTAAAACGTCTTTTTTCTTATGTGGAATACGTGTTATGCTTCAGGAGACTTGCGGAAAATCTTAATATTATTTTTCTTTGTTTAAAAAGGCAAAATTTTCCAACCACTGTGGTGTGTAGCATGCAATAAGATTTTTCAGTAACAAAATGGAAATTAACAAATTTTATTTCTTTATTATTATAAATATTTGCGGAAATAAATGTACTTACTGAAAATTATACTTTTATCAAAGAAATGATTTTCCTTGAGTTCTCGATTCAGGTTTCTACACTTCCAATGGTAGACGTTACTGTTCTCATCGTTCCTATCCGACCTTTGAATGCAGATGCCTATAATCAATTTAATGACATAACTTTCAAACAAATACTTGAGTTTGCAATAAAAAAGATAAATTATCAAAATAAATATAATAGTTAATATTTCAAAACAACAACAAAATTTTTTATAGAAAAAACTCAATTCTTAACGAATTAAAAAAAAACTTCGATAACGAACCGCTTATAGGAATAAAATCATGAAATCTTTTTGTGTTTTTTTTATTTCAGATAATGCGTTGCCTTACTTGAAGGAAAATAAGAAGCTCGGCTTTTAAAAATTATTATTGTGTTTGGAGAATGTTATTTTGCCGGATTTTGTCGTACTTACAACAACTAAAAATTAAAAAACATATTTTGATGCAGCGGCTATTTTTATCCAATTTTGCAACATTTTTTAACATAAAATTACTCCAGATAGTATAGAGTAAAGTTTATATTTTTTAAGAATATGGCTCTAATATTATTAAAAACTTAAATAAAAAATATTGAACTTTAATTTATCTTATTAATGTATAATGATTTTTCGAAACATAAAATAATCTTTTTTCCAAAGAGCAAATTTGAAATTTGTGTGGTTCTAGCTGTGCCTAGTCATTTCGAAAAATGGGGCAAAATATGGAAAATATTTGATTACTTATCACGCGTACGTGGATATTTTTTTTTCATAAAAAATGGATGATTGCAGACATTTCTGGAAATAGTTTCATGATTTTGACCCTTATTAGATTTTGAATAAAGTAAGCATGATTTCGATAATTTTAAGTGTAATTTATGGTAACTTACGATAAATTTTCAAAAATGCAAGTAAAAAATGTATATAAATTTGCGAAAATTTATGGAAATTTTTGGTAATTTATGGTAATTTTAGAGGTAAATGTTAATAATTATTCAAAATTACCCAAATTTTTATTTCGAGCATTTTTATCAGTTTCCGAATAAGTATACAATTTTTGGTAATTTATAGTAAACCATAAATTTCCAAAAAGTCTATGAATTTCCTAAAATCAATAGAAATTATACCATAAATTAGACAAAATTCAATTTGAAACATTTTTATAATTTTCTGGTACTTTATAACATTTTCGGTAATTTATGGCAATATTGCAGATAATTAGTAATAAATTACCATAAATTAAAGAAATTTCAATTTACAAAATGAGTATAGTAACTTACCATATATTCCGTAAAATTCAATTTGCAACATTTTTATAAATTTCTGGAAATTCATAACATTTTTGGTAAATTATCTCAATATTGCAGGTACTTTGTGGTAAATTATCATAAATTAAACAAAGTTGAATTTAAAAAAGTTTATAAACTACGGGAAGTTTAAAGAAATTTCCGCTCATTCATGTTGAATTTAATCGTAAATATAGTAACTTACCATAGATTACCAAAAATTCATTTTAAAATTTTTTTATAAATTTCCCGAAATTTACATCATTTTTTGGACATTTATGGAAATATTGAAGGTAAAAAAACGTTTTTAATGATAATTTAAGAGGTTTATATGGTGACTTGCCATATATTACGGAAAATTCAATTTAAAACATTTTTATAATTTTCCGGAACTTTATAACATTTTTGGTAATTTATGACAATATTGCAGGTAATTAGTGGTAAATTACCATTATGTAAACAAAACTTAATTTAAATAAGTTTATAAACTACCGGAAGTTTATGGAAATTTCCGCTTATTTATATTCAATTTAATGGTAAATATGGTAACTTACCATAAATTACCAAAAATTCATTTTTAAAATGTGTTATAAATTTCCCGGAATTTACATCAGTTTTTGGAAATTGATGGAAATATTGCAGGTACTTTATGGTAAAGTGTCATTAAATACCAAAACTTCAATTTAAAAACGTGCATAAATAATTTAAAAGGTAAATATGGTAACTTTTCAAGTAGTACGTAAAATTCAATTTGAAATTTTTTTATAAATTTCCGGAAATTTATAACGTCTTTGGTAAATTATCTCAATCTTGCAGGTACTTTGTGGTAAATTACAATAAATTAAACAAATTTCAATTTAAAAAAGTTTATAAATCACCAGAAGTTTATGGGACTTTTCACGCATTTATGTAGAGTTTGAAGTTAAATATGGCAACATAACATAAATTACCAAAAATTCAATTTTAAACATTTTTTACAAATTTCACAAAATTTACATCATTTTTTGAAAATTGATGGCATTGTTGCAGGTACTTTCTGGAAAATTGGCGTAAATTATTAAAAATTTTATTCAGAAACGTTTATAAATTTCCCAAAAATTATGGAAATTTCCGTTTATTTATGGTAATTTGAAAGATAAATATGGCTACTTTCTATAAATTAAGCAAAATTCAATTTTAAACATTTTCATAATTTTCCGGAACTTTATAACAATTTTGGTAATTTAGGGCAATATTGCAGGGAATTAGTAGTAAATTACCATAAAGTAAACAAAACTCAAGTTAAAAAAGTTATAAACTACTGGAAGTTTATGGAAATTTCCGCTCATTTATGTTGAATATAATAGTAAATATAATAACTTTCCTTAAATTACCGAAAATTCATTAAAAATTTTTTTATCAATTTCCCGCAATTTACATCATTTTTTGGAAATTGATAGACATTTTGCAGGTACTTTATGGTAAATTGCCATGAATTAAGAAAAATTTAATTCAAAAACGTTTATAAATTTCCGAAAATATATGTTAACTCCCGTTTAATTATGGTGATTTCAAACATAAATATGGTAACTTACCGTAAATTACGCAAAATTCAATTTGAATTTTTTTTATAAATTTTCGAAAATGTATAACATTTTTGGTAAATTATGGTAATTTTAGAGGTAAATGTTACTAATTATTTAAAATTGCCCAAATGTTAATTTTGAGCATTTTTATCAATTTCCGAGTGAGTATGAAATTTTTTGGTAATTCGTAATAACTTACCATAAATTTACAAAAAGTCAATGAAAAATTCTATAGTGGTATATTACCATAAATTCGACAAAATTCAATTTTAAACATTTTTATAAACTTCCGGAAATTTAAAACATTTTTGGTAATTTATGGCAATGTTTCAGGTTATTAGTAGTAAATTACCATTAATTAAACAAAGTTCAATTTAAAAAAGTTTAAAAATAAACGGAAGTTTAGGGGAATTTCCAAGCATTTATTTTGAATTTAAAGGTAAATATGGTAAGTTACCATACATTACCAAAAATTCATTTATAAATTTTTTTTATAAATTTCACAAAATATACATCATTGTTTGGAAATTTATGGAATTATTGCAGGTACTTGCTGGTAACTTACCATAAATTACATAAATTTAATTTTGAGCATTTTTTTTTAATTTTCGTAAATATATAACAGTTCTTAGTAATTTATGACAATATTGCAGGTACTTTGTGGTAACTTACTATAAATTAAAAAAATTCATTTTTAAACATTTTTTTACAAACTTCACAAAATGTACATCATTTTTTTGAAATGTATGGCATTATTGAGGTTACTTTCTTGTAAATAGCCATAAATTAACAAAAATTTAATTAAAAAGCGTTTATAAATGAATTTCCTAAAAAATTTTGAAAATCTCTATAAATTTCTAACAATTATAGATAATATCGGTCATTTAAGTTAATTTTACAGTTAAATGTGGTAACTTAAAATAAATTACCCCTTTCACTTCAAAAATTTTCATAAATTTCCGGAAATTCATAAAAATTTTGTTTGTTTATGGTAATTTTAAAGGTTTCTGAAGATACCTTACCATTCCTTGCCTGAATATAAATTTAACCGTTTATAAAAATTTCCGGAAATTAATGAAATTTTTTTTATTTATGGTAATTTTACTAGTAAATATGGCAACATATCCGAAATTACACGAAATTCAATTTTAAACATGTTTAGAAATTTCCGAAAATGTATGAAATTGTTGCAATTTTACTCAATTTAAAAACATATGTAAATTTCCATAAATTTATGAAATTGTGGGTAATTTATGGTAATATTACAGCTAAATTGGGATGATTTACGACTAATTAACCAAAATTCAATTTTCAACATTTTTATAAGTTTGCGGTAATTAATAAATTTTTGATAGCTTATTCTAAAGTATACTAACTTAAGATAAATTACTCATAGTTCAGTGGAAAAACTTTTATAAATTTTTGTAAATATTTGACAACTTGCGTAAATTTAATTACATATAATACATGGTAACTTTCCATAAATTATCGTAAAATTCTATTATCATAGATATTTAATTTTTATTATCCACCCCTGACGTCACTTTTTACTCTCTAGGTAATAAAAAGTAAAGATTTAGCCCGCGTTACAACCCTCGAAAAGTGCGAAAATCCTACATATGTCATAAAAATATGTTCTTCAACTTACCGCGAGCTTTATGCACATTCATATATTGTCCATTTAGTATTTCGTCTTCTTGTGCTATTCGTTTTTGATGTAATTCTTCTTCCAGTTTTGGTATAATATCTCGTACTAGTTCTTGAAGTCGTAGTTCTGGATGTTGTTGTATTTCTTGTTGTTTTATTTCTTGTTGTCGTCGAATTTCTAGTTTTTGTATTTCTTTTTGTCGTTCTATTTCTTTTTGTTGCATTTCTTTTTTTCGTCGTATTTCTTGTTGTTTTATTTCTTTTTGTCGTCGTATTTCTTGTGGTGTTCGCAGGACAGGTTGTAATTGTAGTATTTCTGGTTGTTTTCGTAGTGGAATATAAGGTGTAGAGCCTTCAACACTTAATTTTTTACCCTTATCAGTAGCACGAGCACAATTGTAAAAAAGGTGGCACAGAAAGACAAACAGTAAAAATCGCATTTCTGTCAATGCTAACAAAACTTTTCAATGAATTTACTTTCAAGCAGAATCAATCAAGAATTGAATATTTTTCTAGTTTTCTCGCTTTATATATAAAAAATTATTTCTACCATTTTATCAAAATTGCTGGATGGTGCTATTGTCATATACATTTCCTAAGCGTCTTACATTTTCTTATTGAAACAAAAATTTCATTATCGCGTGCGTTCAAACAGTGTTTACAATGAATGACGGATCTGGCTCGAATAAATCTTTTCAGGGACATTCGATATGTATTTTACTCATAAGACTTTTATATGTGTATAAAAACGATGTAAAAATTCAACTCACCGTCTATCCAATGAAATTTTATAT
>JAAAKG020079069.1:0-16886 GCA_010014905.2 Druon quercuslanigerum | reverse complement strand
TTAAAATATTTCCGAATTGGAAATTTCACGAATAATGAATTTCCTGACGATGCTAATATATATTTTTTTTATTTTCAAATTCAATTCAAATTCAGAAAATTATAGGATTTTCAAAATTTTCAAAAAAGCAGAAAATACTAAAAAATTTCTAATCGAAATTTTCAGTAGATAAAAAATATATTTATAAATTAATCCGATGGAATTGTTTGATTTGTCTAAATCTTAAACAAGAATTACAAGATTTAATTAATATCCCAATTATTTTTTTAATTTAATTTAATTGAGAATTTAAAATTTAATAAGTTCCAAAATTTAAAAATTATTTTAAAACTAAGCAAAAACCAACTTTTTACAGTTTAGAAAATTCAAGGGCAGTTTTTATTGAATATTAAATAATTTTTCACATACATAAATGCAATATAATACTTAATTAATGTATAAAGTTGTTGAAATAGAAGCAATCTTCTGTTTTTTACTTTTTCTGAAATAAATAAAGCTAAGCTTTTGTTTAGAATCAAATAACAAGCTTCAATTAATAATTATAAATAATAATACAAATTTTATTTTAAAAAGAGGGTTAAAAGTTGTATGTTAAAAGGTTCGGTTCCCGCCTCACACTCTGGAAGAGCCTCGGCAGCAGTTTATCCTAAACTATTCAAAAGTTAAAACAACATTTAATCTAAAATATTTTTTTGTTAAATCCATAGAAATTAAATATCTTCTAAATTATATGTGACAAAGTACGATTATCTGTCTGTGCACGTTGAAGATTCTTTAGTTTAAGTTTAAATAACAAATATCATTATCTTAGGATTGTAATTATTTTAGGACCATTTAAAAGGTATAGGTTACTTGATTTAAAGAAATGTAGTACTGAATACGTCCCATCAAATATTGTGTTGATCGAAGAATATTTTTCTTATCTCAAGAAATATTTTTTTTCGAATAAAAAGCCCACTTTTGCTATAAACAAAATTTCTTTAGATCAAAAAAATATTTATTTGGATGTATTCAGTACTGTATTTCTTTGAATCAAGTAATAGTTTTTCTTAGTGTAGCTGAAATAGTGCAAAAAATGCTAAAATTAAAATTAATTTCTTTTTAATAATAAAAGGCAAACTCAATTTTCTATCTGTAGGTTCCTATTCTGTTGGTGGTGTTGTTTTGTATAAAGAGATGCAGACAGAAAAAGGAAATCTAAACGATTCACCTACTGAAAAATTTGTATTTTATGAATTTTAATCTTAATCTTGGTAATAACTGATTTCAAATTCACGGTCCTAATATATATATTTTTATTTTAAAATTCGATTCAAATTCAAAAAGTTATATTATTTTCAAAGTTTTCAAAAAGCAGCAAATATAATTTTTTCTAATTAAAAAATTTATAATCGAAATTTGCAGTAGATAAAAAATATATTTAAAAATTAACCTGATTTATTATTCAAGCTTTAATTAATAATTATGAATAATAATAAAATTTTAATTGAAATAAAGAGGGTAAAATGTTGTATGGACAGCGTAACCAGTACGAGTTGAATCGAAAAACTTTCAATTTCTGAAATTGATGAGTTTTTAAAAGTGGGGAGCCTAACCTGTCAAGAAGTTATTCATCTCATCCCGAATGGCACTTCTTATAAAAACATTTTGGTGAAAGTTCAGAGAATAATTATTTCCGAGTTTTAAAGCAAAAATTTTGTGAAATCGAAGGAACCAATGAAAGATTAGTGAAAGCAATCTAATTATTTAAAAGTGATTCATGGACATAATTGGAATCGACATGTCAAAAATACAGTTTTCAATTTTTCGATTTAAAAAAAGCAAGTTTCTGGTAAATAGGTCCATAAAATGAGTTTTCAATACTGAGTTTTTCCTTTAAAAACCATTCCCCTTTTCCTATTATTCAGTTCGTATTGGTATTCACCTCGTACATGTATTCAGCTCGTACTGACATTCGCCTCGAACTGGTTTCTTTTATTTCTAATTTCTCGATGTAAAATTCAATTTTTATTATCCTTTTAACATATATGCAAATATTTATTAATTTGTTTTATAATTATTTAGCAATTTTTTTCTTTGCGATAACTCTGGGCAAAGTCATAAGAGATATATAAATTATTTAACCGAAAAGTATATTAAACAAGCCATAAATATGTGAAACAATGCCTTTTTCTTGTTCTCTCATTATTACTTTTTAAAAGTATGTTTTAAAAAATATTTTTCTTTCATAAAGATTTTTAATTTCTCACAGTACGTAAGACCATTTTAGGTCTAAGAGTTTCCTTCTAATTTTTTTTCTTTTGTATGGATAATGACAATTTAATCAGTTTTCAGCGACTTTTTTCTGTCCTTTTAACCAATATATTACCGTAATTCTGTAATAAGTAAATCACCATCAAAATTAAATACGTTTGAAATAGAAAAAGTAGAATAATTTTCAACTCATTTTCAAAATTCAAGAATTTTCAATTGTGACTATCAAAAATTGTATAACTTTAAAAGTTTTTAATTTCTATGATAAATTAGGCAAGTTTGAAATTTAAAAAATAAAATTTTTTTAATTTTTCATTTTTAATTCTTTAAAATTGCATAACTTTCTATTATACACCTTAAATATTGCAGAACCTTCAATTGCAAATATTAAAAATTGTGAAATTTTGAATATTGCAAGTTTTCAAAATTAAACAACTTATTCACAAAAAAAACGTTGCAAATTTCATAATTATATTCAGTAACCATTATCAATGAATAAATCTTTAATTGTAAATCTTTAAAAATGCAAATGGTGAAAATGGAATAATTTTCATTCCTATATTTTCAAAATTTAAGAGTTTTCAATTTAACTCTTAAAAATTGTCGAAATTTTAATTGTGAATCTTCAAAAATTAAACAGATTTTTATTTTGCAAATTTATAATAAAAATGATGTGAGTATTAATTTTGTCAATTATAATTTTTGTAATTTTGATGATTTACATTTGAAATTTCTTCAATTTGAAAGACTTAGAATTGAAAAGGTGTTACTTTTGACAAAAATTACGATTTTTGTTGTAAATCTTTCAAGTTCATTAAATTTTAATTTTAAACCTGCAAAATCGATATTTTTAGATTCTTAATTCTATATTTTCAAAATTCAAGAATCTCCAACTATAACTCTTTAAAATTGTACTTTCAAATTTTCAATCTTTGGAATTGAACTGATTTTCATTTTGCAAATTTATAATTAAAAATTATTTAAGTTTTAATTTTGACAACTATAAATTGGTAATAATTTGGTAATTTTGATAATTTAAATTTAAAATTTCTCTAATTTTAAAGATTTAGAATTTAAAGAGTTTTTAATTTTGATAAAAATTAAGAACTTTTATTTGTAAATCTTTAAAATTTTAATTTATTTTAATTTGACATGTGCAAAATACATATTTTTAGATTCTTAATTCGCGCATCAATCAGCTATTTCAAATTAAAATTAAAATTTTTTTTAATCATTATAATTGTTCTAATTTTTATAATATACAATTAGACATTTGGAATTTCTGCAATTTAAAAGATTTTGAATTGAAATTTTTGGACTCATGACAATATTTAAGAATTTTTATTTAAGAATTTTTCAAATCAAACAAATTTCAATTTTAAATTTATAAAGTACATATTTTTGGATTTCTAATTCACATATTAAATCAACTAGTTTATATTAAATTTAAAATTGAAATAAGTGAAGAAATGAATTAAAATTTTTATAATTTCAGTTATTTCCATTTAAAATTTCTATAATTTGTAAGGTTTTATGATTAAAAACTTTGCACTTTCAAAATTCAAGAATTTTTATTTATGAATATTTAAAATTTCATGAATTTTCAATTTGCAAATTCTGTTATCAAATTCGAATCAAGCGACCAAAAAAAAAAAGTTTAGAATACTCATTTTGATGGAAATCGTTATTCAAAACGTATTTGAATTAAATTATTTTAAATTACTCCAACGGAAAATTTTCGAAAAATGAATATCTTCGTAATGCTAAACAAACCGAAAATAGAAGTTATAACAGACAATGTTAATTAACTAAGCTGAAGTATTTCAAAACTAAAAGTTAACAAACCTAGAAAAATCTGGAAATTCGGAATAGAAGAAAATATACATAATTAACATGTTGAAACCGGAATTTTGAACATTTCAAAAATTATTAAATTCTTAAAATTATTAAATTAGTGAAATTAGTAAATTCCTGAAATTCCAAATTACCGAAGTTTTCAATTCCTGAAAAAATTGTATTTAATATTTTTATTGGTTGAAATAATATTTTCGTTTTAACAGATAAAAAGTATTAAGTTTAAATATATTTTTGTTGCTTTGAAATTTTGGTTACAAAAAATGATGAGAATTTACTAAATTTTTGAAGTTAAATTTTTTCAATTTTTCTGGATTCTTTAACCTTATGCTTTCACCTTTAGGTTCGAAATATTTCAATTTCATTACTAAACATATTTTCTGTAATTTAAAATTGTTGAAAAGTTCATAGTTCAATAATAATATTTCGGGTATTTTTCAAAATTCGGTTTTTGATTGTTCGGGAAAATTATCTTATCACTTATCATTATTTTACAAAACATGTGACAGCACAAATATGCCAAAACTGTTTCATAAAATAAAACAGAAATTTCGAATATATGATTTTAGCTTTTTTATAATAAATATAAATAGGAATGTTAAAAAAATAAATATATTATTTTTCTATTGATCTAGTGTTTATAATATATGATATTAGCTTCTTAAAGTCATAACAGTAAAAAATTTAAAAAAGAATTAATAATTAAAAAAATGTATTTTGTATTATTTAAGGTAAGTTTCTCTATACAAAGAAGTATTTTAGCAAGGAACAGAATACCTTCCTGATATTACTAGTATAAATCTGAAAAAATCAAGGCTTTAATTTAATTTTTTGCCCAAAAATGTACGTTATTTTGTTAATTTTAAGAATTTTTAAAGTTTATTTAATGCATTTAAATTTGTGTAGATTGCACTACAGGTTTCCGTGAAGAAAATTGAATTATGTAAATTTATTCCAAAGATACAAGATATTAAAAGAAAATTTTATTTAATTTTTTCATAATTTACTTAAATATACAAGTACTCCTGAGTTAATGTTAAAACTTTTTTTTTTTGTGAAAAGAAAAAAATTTGTGACACATATTTCGCCCCTTTTCTATGTATGCCTCAGTGAGGCAGTTTGGAAGTCTATTATTTAATGATTGAATCTTTTTCATGTTCCATTGCATAAAATTATGCATTACAAAATTGATTATTTTCCATTCTCAAAATACAAGTTTTTAAAGAGAGACACTAAACAAGAGATTCTTTTTCAATCTATAAGTTTTGCTTATAAATATCGTATGATTTCTTTTAATTGAGTTGTGAATGTTACCTCAATTTTCATGGAAGAAATCTTTTTATTAGATTCTTATATGAAAAAAATATTAAAAATTGAAATTAAATAAATACCAATTTTTTAATGTTAGAAATTTTTAGAAATGTATTATGTTTGGATTATTTATTTTTAATGTTATTGATAATATAATAATCTAATTATATTGATTTAGAATCAACCAACAAAAAAATTAACTTCTTTTGGTGTCAATCACAAAATACGTGATATGTTTAGGAGTGGATGGGAGTCTGCCGAAATATCAATTATTATCAACTTACCAATGGTAAAAATATGACGCAGGGGGGGAGGGGTCAGAAGTTCCTGAAAAATGTATCACATATTTTTTTTTATGGTCCATTTTACAGATTCACGTAAATTTTTTGAAAAATTTGTGGAACCCGACTCTCAAAGTTGACATTCTTTACTGCTAAACTTGACCTAGTTGCAAAATTTACACGACATATTTATAATTTCTACCAATTTTACGGATGAAACTTTTGTAACAAAAATATTATCAGTACAAATATTGACATATATTACGTAACGTTAAATGGGGGGTCCAAATTTTTTTTTTTTCACCCATGTTAAAGTTACATTACAAATAGCGATACGAGGGGGGTTGGGGGGGGGGGTAAATGGTTGAGAAAAATGTTACTTAATTTATGGACGCTCTATAATTGGATGTTCAACTTGTATTTTCTTCACAAGCATGTGAAAGTAGTCTAACTTTCTTATTGCATTTTTAGGTCAGAACACTTCATACGTAGAGCGACCTTTAAATTTACACAGGAAAATTTCCCACTTAATTTTTATCATTTATCTCCAACGGGATAATTTTTGACATGTGGTATAAATTTGAACATTCCTAAATGAATCCGGAACTTTAACCAGAATCTTGAACCAGATAAAGCCTTAACTAGTTCTAGATTCTGGATAAACCCCCTTAAGTAATTTCCTTTATCAATTTAGGAATCTCCGAATTTACCCCACATTTCCAAAATCAACATGTTTGACGGTGGAACTAATTCAAAATCTATAAACAATTATTCCTGCAAAATAAGACTTAAAATCCATAACTTTAATATTTCAAGAATTTTTAGAGATAAGAAAAAATACAAAAATCTATTGCCTATTTTTCGGCAATATCTTATTTTATAATTAAGGGTCTAAAATTTTCCTTGCATAGTAATACGTTGAAAATGTTATGCATATAAAATTGAATGTTAAAATTTTTTTTAAATCAATTTAGTCAGGGAATCATAGTGGGGTGAAACTTTTTAATTTTTTTATAAAACAGGCATTTCCGAAATTCTTAATCGATTTTCATAATTATTATTCAAAACTGTAAACTAAATTATTTTTGTTGAACCACTTTCGTAGGGTGCGTTCGTTTTGAATACTCCCCCCCCCCCCAAATCTTAAATAATATTATCGAGTAAATTTGCTTCGTAGATTCTACCAAGAAAAGTTTTTTTATTTTACATAAAGAGAAGATAAATTAAATTAAAAATATAAATTTTCATTAAAAATGTGCATTTATATAAAAAAAAAAGATTTAGTTTCTACTAAAACTAATTAATTTCCAAAAAAATGACGAGTTTTCAAAAAGAGTTGAAAATTCAACCAAGACAGACATTTTAGTCAAAGCAGAAAGAAAATGTCATCAAGAATGTTAAATTTTCAACAAATAAGATTTATTTTTCACTCAATAGTTGAATTTTCTGGAAAAAGAATCGGATTTTCTAAGAACAGTTGAATTTAGAACCGCAAAATATTAATTTTCAACAGAAAATTAATTTTCAATTTAAATGTTTAATTTTCAACAAAATAGTTAAACTTTCAGTTAAAAAAGTTAATTTTGAGCGAAAATTCAAATATTTTTTTAAAAACGAATGGATTTTGTAGAAAATTCGTCTTTTCTAGAAGGAAATAAATTTTCTTGGTTAATGTTTCATTTTTTTATTAAATATTCCTCATTTGAGTTGAAAAGTCATTTCTTCGGTTAAATATTATACTATTTTGTTGAAAACTCATGTAGCAGAACATTAATTTCTTTGGTTGAAAATTAAATATTAAGACAATTAAAGCCCTGTATAGCTTCCATCGATACGATTGAAAAAATATGTCCTTTTCGAAGATCATTTCCCTGTAGAGCGAGAACTTTAAAAAATTGGAGCGTAAAACCAAATGAAATAGAAATTGCGCTCCACTTGACGTATCACGTCATCTAGCCTTTTCAAGGGTGAACGGACTCCGTTCTGAACTATACATAGGTATCTACATCAGTTGTGTCACCCGGTCCAAAATAAGCAAAATAGTGCTACAATGTCGATCCTCGAAAAATAATTTCTAAAAATATTCACTTGTTGCGCACTCTTCTTCGTTTACACGTCACTTCTTTCGAAATAAAAAAGAAAAAAACTCTGTTAATTTGCCAACATTTTGTTATATATTTTACAGAATATTTTACCTGTTTGAAAATGTTTTACACGATTTGCAGAGGTTTCTTTATTATAGCGAGAAAATTCCAGTAAATTTAATATGAATGGCACAATTTTGTTATATTTATTTACAATTCTTTAAATTTTTCAGATTATTTTTCTTATGAAAAAAATGTCTCACCACCAGTGGAATTATTCGACACGGTACTTTTAATCGTTTTTTAACATTTAAAAAAACATACGCAATATATTTCCAAGATATTTCCAGATGAAATATTCATCAAAGTAGAATTAAATTCGAATATTTAAATTCTGGACACATTTTTCACATGGATGCATTAAATTATATATTTTTTATATAGAAATTTTACTTTTAAAGTTCAAAAGCAAGAAAAATGTAACATTTATGTGCATGATGTAACAGAGCAAAATTCAAGACCTATAATGCAACATTTTATTTAATCAAGACAGATATATGCAACCATGTTTCAATTTATAATTGACACGAGCACTATAAAGTAACTTTAATGATAATTAGCAGTTTAATAAGTATTTTTACAGTTAATGAAAAATAAAAATTTTTCTATATTTTCTTAGCATTATTTAAATTTTAATCATGGTTTTGAAAATAAAAACATACCACAAATGGTTAATTTTTTCTGCTTTTATTTTTAAACATGGGCTTCTCTTCATACATTGATCCTAGGATATGCCAAATTTCATTTCAAAATTTGACACTTTAGTTGAAAACCCTTTTTAGGATTAAAGTTAAACTACTTAGTTGAAAGTGGAACTACTTTGTTAGAAATTTATTTTTTTGTTGATAATTCATTATTTTAGTAAAAAATCCTTTTTCACAAATTAACTATTTTCTTTTAAACAAAATTGTTGTAAAATAATTGTTTTTGCTGAAAATTTAATTATTCCATATTTAATTAAACATTTATCTTCCTCAGTTGAAAATTCAGCTATTTGGTTGAAAATTTCTGCATTTTGTTGAAATTTTGTCTTTTTTGGTAGAATATTAATCTTCTTGGTAACTACTTAAATTTTTTTTAATTTACTTTTTTTTTAGTGGAAAATAAATTATTTTTTGTTTAAAATTTATCTTTTGGAATGAGTTCTTTTTTTCAAAAAAATTATTTCAAATTAATAATACAATGATACAATGATATTTGACTATAAAGTTACTTTTGCTCAAGTTAAATACAAATTTTAATTCTGCTGAATATGTCCGGCTTTCGTTAAATATCCTAACTTTACATTAGTAAATTTTGCATGTTCGTCAGTTTTATTATGCACGACACTCCTTTTTTTGGAGAAGGATTAATTATTTTAAAGTTTTATGTAAATTTTCGAAATTCAGTGCAAGGTCTTAAATGCAAATTGCTAAGCTTCATCAGAATTTAAAATTTTTAATTGTAACCCTTTCGAAACAGATACTGCTAATAAATAAAACTAGATTAATTATTCTACTTTCCAGGTTTTTCATTGCAACCTCTGGGAAATAAATGAGAAAATAATTGAAGAATAACAATGCAACATCAGCTTTTCCTACATGAATATAAACTCATTTCAAACTTTAAGCCCTTGGGATAAAATCATTAAAAATCGATGGTTTCAAATAAAACTCCAGGGCTTCCATACTTTTGTTTTCAAGTCACTTTTCAGTCACATTTTTAAGAAAAAGTCACCATAGTCACTTTTTTAAGGAAAAGGCCTCTTAAGTCACTTTAATCCATCTCATTTTAGATTTTTTCTAAAGAAATATAAATCTATGTATGAAATACACTCTATGGTATAAAAATGATATTGATTATCAGACTTCAAACGCTTTTACCTATAATCCTAATTTCCTCTTTTTTAAATACTCCCTATTTTTCCCCTATTTTCAAGAAAATACACTTCTTTTCTTGTATTTTTCTTAAATACAAACTTAAATAATATAACTCAATAAGAAAATTCAACTATTTCTTGTTGAAAGTATGAATTAGATCTTTTATATTAAAGAATAAAAATAAATATGCATAGAAACGGGAGGTAACGATATGATTCTAAATCCAACTTTATGGACGAAAATTAAGTTTTTTTCATTACAAATTCAGCTATTTGGTTGATAATAATTGATATTTATGTTGGTTAAACATTTACTTTTTTGTTGAAAATTTATCTTTGGAGATTAAAAGACACATTTTTTCTAAAACAGTTAATTTTTTAGCTTGAAAACTCAACATTTTTTTAAATTCATCTCTTTTGGTAAAAATTCCTCTTTTCGGTATTAAAAATTAAAGGTTTTTGAAACCATTCGACTTTTTAACTTAAAAACTTCCAGGCAGAAAAATTATACATAGTGAGAAATATTATATGTAACTTTCTCCATCATATACAAACTATATATTTTTTCCACTTGGAGTATTTTTGTTGAAAATTCGAGTTGTTTAGTAGAAAACTAATCTTCTTGGTTGAAAATTGATTTGCTTGGTTAAGAATTTAAATTATTTGAATTTATAAGTTTTTGCCTTTTTATTTCCTATTGAAAATCATCGAAATATAATATAAATAGTTTAGGAAGTTTACAAAGAATATAATCCTCAAAGAAATAAAAAAAACTATTTATTTAAAAACATTTAACAAATATCTATAATTTTTTTTTAATTTGTTAAGAAGATTTGTTTCGCCCAAATTTTTGTTAGCAAATTGTTTACCCTTAAAAATTAATTTGGAATACAGAAAAACGAATTTTTAACAAAATATTTAAATAAATCTTTAAATAAAAGAATGAATTTCGTACAACGTAGTTCAACATTCAACTAAACAGTTAAATTCACAACCAAAAAACATTTTAATTTTAAATAAAAGGAAGTTGAATGCAACCAAAAGGACGAATTTTTAACAAAATAGTGGATTCTTCAACCTAAACTATTTGATTTTTACCAATAATGAATAACAATTAGATAATCATACAGTACACATATATGTAAAATAAATAATTTTATTTGATGAATAGCGAGGACCAAAATAGAAACGAATTTCAAAAAGTAACTAAATCTTCAACCAAAAAAATAAATGGTTAAGAAAATAGTTAAACGTTCAACCAAGATTTGGAATTTTTACCAAAACAGATAAATTTTCTACAAAACAGTTTCATTTTTACCCAAATAAGATGAAATTTCTACCAACAGATATAGATTTGAAGGAACGACTGAAAAATCCCGAAAAATAAAATTACATGCAGTGGAAAATTCACAAACAAGAAAATATGTGAAAAAGAAAATATTCGAAATTAAAAAATTCCGATAATTTCAAATTCGCGAACAACAAAATGCTCAACAGCTTATCATATTACTGAATTTAAAGATTCCTGCGTGATAGTACATTTCTAGAATAAAATTACTGGCATTATAAAATAACCGACACTGTAAAATTTCCGACCATAAGGAAATTCAAGAATTATTAAATTTCCTAATCTAAGCAATGCAAAAATGATTTAATAATAAAATAAGAATAAGAAATATGTACAATAAATAATTTTATTTGATGTATATATTGTTTTTCATTGAAAACGTTGAATTTTTAATTATAAATAGCAATTAAACAATGATCAATTTGAAATCATTCAAAATTAAGATAATTGTACTGTTCATTTAAAAAACGTTTCGTTAAACGAAAATTAAAATCATTAAGTTTTTTATGTTTCGAACCTAAAATTAGAAGGATATAATTTTGAATATTTACAAATTTATTGATTGATTCAATTTAGAACTTAAGAATGACAGCGTAGATTTCTATTTTTCACTAGAACACTTTGACCTGTTCAGTTTATAAAAGCGTAAAATAAAAATGAGTATTATGCATGTAAATTATTGGGCGTTTGAATACAACATTTTTGAATAGAAAATTGTTTAAGTTTCAATTTAAATAGTTTTTATTATAAAAGAGTTACACTTTGACTGCTTTAATTTGCAGCTTAGTTATTTTGACATCTTGAGAGTTTAAATTTTTAATTTCAAGGAACGCAGAAAATTAGACGTCAAGTAAAATTTCGAGAACTTATTTTTCCCCTGTGGAAAGGAAATTGAAAAGAAGTGATGTAAAAATGCAGAAGACGTTGAACTTTCAACTCACCACATCTTAAAGACAGCGAAGAATTCTAATATCACGTGAACCGGGCGGATCCGCTCGTCATATCCGTTCGTATTGCACCTGTTTCGCACTCACTGTCACGACGGGGCCGAGGGTGGTGTGGAACTGAATGAGCTAGGGTGTCGGAAATGTCGAAATCGCCGGAAGTGTTTTTTCGGGATTTTTTCTGCCTTTGGAGATTGCACTCAAGATTTTTTTCACACGCCAACAAGTCTCGCGCCTGGCCGCTTCCTCTTCTTGCACTAATTCCTCGCCTATATGCTCACTATAAACTTATAAATAGATATCTGGGTGCGTTTGCTTATTTATATTCTTTTATCGCGTTCTCGTTGCCTCTCACACGCACTGAGCCCAGGAGGGCTCGAAATTGGGCATTTCACAGGACTTTTCTCTTTTTCTTTTTCTTTCTGGGGGAGATAATCCCTCTTGCTTTTTGAAACTCCGGCGACGTCGACAACCACAAGGCAAAAGTGGGATCAATTCGCGGCTCGGGACTATCGCCCTCGAATGCACTGAGTTCAGCTTTCGGCTTTCGACATTACTCGAGAGCGCCACCCCTTCCGCGCAGGGGATGACGATAAACGCTGGACTCGCTTGAAGAATTTTCCGGAACCGGAAGTTTGTGCCACCGATTCGGGGCAAGAGTAGTAAAAAAGATGTTTTTTGGCCCTATTGAACACGGACTAGGCTCGCAGCGAATCGAGTGGTATAATATCGTACTCTGGGCTGTTGGGCACCAGCAGTGGTGTTTCACGACAGAACCTAGTGCCCCCTCCGTAGCCGCCGGCTCGACGTCAGCGACGCCTGGTGTCGCGACGCCCGCGACGCCCACCCTCATAACAAGAGGCGAAAGCATCAAGCTCGGGAAAAGTAGAGGATGACAGAACCCACCAACATACTCGCACATTACCTCGATTAAGGGCACGTGTGTGCACTTGCCCACACAAAAAGAAGAGGGTGAGATAGGGTGCATGAAAAATAGTCGAAGGGGTGGAAATTGTTTCGTTGGGAGAGAAAATAGTTTGCTCATTCTTTTTTATATTATCGTTGTCTTCAAATATTGTCGATAGAATAAAGTCAAAAGAGAGGAGCAGCAAATAAAAATGGTCTTTATTACATTTAGGAATAAAGAAATATTGTGAATTACTTTATGATAGAGTTAATGAAAAATAAACAAAGGGGCGGAAACTGTTTCGTTGGAAGAGAAAATAATTTCTTCCTTAGATTTTATATTATCGTTGTCTTTAAATATTTTTGAAAGAAAAGATAGGAGCAGAAAATAAAAATAGTATTTATTATAGTTGGGAATGAGAAAGCATTCTGAATTACTTTGTTCGTATATAGGGTACATTAAAACAGACGAAGGGGTGGACATAGTTTCGTTGGGGAAGTGGATAGTTTCCTCACTCTATTTTACATTATCGGTGACTTTAAAAATTTTCGAAAGAAAAAAGAGGAGCAGAAAACAAAAATGATCTTTCTTCTAGTCAGGAATAAGGAAATATTGTCAATTTCTTTTCCCATGAGGTACATGAAAAATAGTCCAAGAACTGGAAATTGTTTCGTCGACAGAGACAATAATTTCTTCACGCTTTTTTATATTATTGATGTCTTTAAATGTTTTCTAAAGAAAAAATGAGTAGAGAATGAAATTGATCTTTATAACTGTTAGAAATGAGGAAATATTGTGAATTACTTTGTGATAGAGTTAATGAAAAATCAACAAAGGGGGTGGAAGACTTTTTGGTTGGACGAGAAAGTAGTTTCCTGACTATATTTTATATTATCGTTGTCTTGAAATATTTTCGAAAGAAAAGAGAGGAGTAGAAAATAAAAATATTCTTTATTACAGTTAGAAACGAGGAAGCATTGTGAATTACTTTTTTCATATAGGGTGCATGCAAAATAGACGAAGGGGTGGAAATAGTTTCGCTGGGGGAGTGGATAGTTTCCTCACTCTTTTTTATATTATCGTTGTCTTGAAATATTTTCGAAAGGAGAAAGAGGAACACAAAAAAATGGTCTTTATTTCAGTTAAGAATGAGGAAATATTGTGAATTTCTTTCCTCATGGGGTACATGAAAAATAGTCAAAGGAGTGGAAATTGTTTTATCGGAAAAAAATAACTTCCGCAATCTTTATTATTTTATCGATGTCTTTAAATGTTTTGCAAAGAAAAAAAGGAGCAGAAAATAAAATTGGTTTTTATAAAAGTTATGAATGAGGAAATATTGTGAATTACTTTTTTTAAAGAGTGCATGAAAAATAATCAAAGGGTTGGAAATTGTTTCGTTGGGAGATAAAATAATTCCCTCACTCTTTTTTATATAATCGGTATTTTTAAATATTTTCGGAAGAAAAAGGAGGAGCAGAATATAAAAAATGGTCTTTATTACAGTTAGAAATGAGAAAATATTGTTAATTACTTTTTTAAAGAGTGCATGAAAAAAGCCAAAGGTTTGGAAATTATTTCGCCGAGAGAAAAAATCGTTGTTATTAATTATTTCCGTACGAAAAGGAGAAGCAGAAAATAAAATGGTCTTTATCATAGTTAGGAATAAGGATTACTTTTTTAGTAAGGTGGCCAGAGCTGAATTTTGGCTTTCACCTCTTGTCTTTGTTCGGAAATTATTTTGTGATGCTGTATGATTATTTCGAAACTAAACAAAAAATTTGAATAAATATTAAACATCTTTCGACAGTAAAGATACCCTTTAAAAATTTTAAAAGTGTGAAAAATTCCAGGTTTTATCAGTTTTTCAAATATTTTCTCACTTTTTAACATGCCACTTTAAATTCGATTTAATAGAAATTGAAGTATATTTGTCCAAAAAAATTAATTTTCGTTTTTATGAAAAAGCATATTTTCTGACCACTGTTTATAAAAATAGTAAGATCCCTATTTTTATGAAAGTTGCTTAAAAAGTAAAAATTTTAAATATTTTATTTTTTATGCAATTTGCGCTTAAGTTTGTTCCTATTACAATAAAGGTACATAAAATAACATATAATTTTTAAAAACTTGAGTAATTTCTGAAATATATCTATAAAAATAAGTTTTATTTTGAAAATTAATAAAAACTATCTTACTCCCTAACGAACTTTCTTAAAAATGGATATTTTTCAACACGATATAACTTTGAACGTACGAGAGATTTAACAGTTTATTTTTTATATGTTTTTCAAGAAATTAAATCAGCCATATTGCTTTGTCCTCAGTGGATAAAAAAAATGTTGTTTCCGAAAAATTAAAACTAAATTATTTTTTTACGAATCCATTAGTAATTTATAACCTCTGAACATTGTATCTCCTAAACTATATGAGATGAAAAATTCTTTTTTGACGGGGAATTTAAGAGACTTAAATTTCTCTTCAGACGAATTTGAAGTAGCACGCTCTGAAATAAAGAAATATTTTTTTAAACTGAAAAAATCGTAATTTTTCACACTGTTTCTCATATTTTAATGTGTTCTAGAAGTCCAAACATATTAAATGCTTATATACTTTTTCACAAGAAAAACGAGGGTTGCGAGCCCTTTTGGTTTGAACTCAATCCAAGCCCACCGTGCAAAGTAGGACATCGGGCTTGAAAAAAGTGGAAAAAGGAGAACTATAAACGGACAAAATGTATACGCAAAAAAGTCAGGAACTGGTGACTTTTAGGTCTCGGATATGAGAAAAATTCATTGGACACAGATGTTTTTTCATAAATAATCTGCGAATTTTGAGAAAGAATTGACGAACTCGATATGACAGGTCTAAAATCGTTCATCACTTTTTTCCCGTAAATAATTACAAAAATTATACGAGTGATTGGGTAGAATTACACAGAGCACTCACGAGCTTGACCAACAAATCTGAGAACTAGTAACTAGGTTCGTCATTACGAATCCCGCACACACTCTCACCCACACGCACGGTGCATATATGCACGCGTGTGTGGTTTGAGTTCGTCGGATGAGTGGACAGAAGTTTGATAATATCTACACTGTTCAGCCTCGATGGCTGCACGTGTTTACCCACTCAAATCCTTAAGTCGTGCGAGTTCGAACTGTTCGTAAAAAAGTTCCAAATTTATCCATACATTTTTCATAGAAATAAGGATTTATTTTTGATTTTTTTATCCCGTATCCGAATACATTTTTTCCATGTAAACTGTTACTCCTACATTGTTCACTAGGCTGATGCATTTCATAAGGCAAAATAACACAGAAAAAACGGGGGTTGACTAAATGTTGCGGCTCAAATAAAAGTTGGTATCATTTCAAACTTGAGCTCCTGTAGAGAACCAAAGGGGTTCGTTTAGAGCCCTTTTGAAAAGAACATAAGGAGTATTCACAAGTTAAACGTTTGCAAAGTAGGGCTGGTAAGTTAGAGATCCGTTTACAGTTATTGACCGATGCCTTGAGACGAAAAGTTTCTTGCATATGAATATGCCTTTATGTTGACAACTTTGCTACATAACCTGAAAATTATATTTAAAAAGTCATTATATCTATTTTAATCGTAGTAATGAATATAATAATTTAATTATCTTTATTAAGTTATGTTTTTTGATTCTATTATATTGATTTTTAGTTAGAAAATTGTACTCTTTCAAGGAAATGTTACATTTGTCACGTCGTGCGTCAACAAAAATACTCCCGGTAGAGGTAGTGTTCCCGCCAATCTTGAAATCCGCAAATGTTGACCTTTCGCGGCCCTTGAAATAGGCAGAAGCATACTATATTTTAGAATTTTAACACGCGCACTAGCCTAAGTTGTAACTTTTTGAGTTTTTAATCAACAAAATTTTTCAAACAAAAAATTCAAATTCGGATATGTTGCTTTTATCTCCTCAATGTATTGCAAATTTTTATATTAAATTGTGTATGTAT
>JAAAKG020079058.1:0-16886 GCA_010014905.2 Druon quercuslanigerum | reverse complement strand
TAAATTAATCGTCCTTATCATCGGCGCTCTTGGAGGTGCCAAGCTTTCGCTAGTTAATAACCTAAAAAGCATCCCTGTGTGTAAACAATATGGTAAAACTCTTGCGGGGAAAATGCAGAAGGCGGTCTTCCTTGGGTCGCTCCGTGTCCTCAGGGTGCACGAGACTTTTTCCGGATCGCCGTATTGATTCCGTCACAGACTGGGATCGGGTGCAATTTTTGAGATTAGCACCCGATCCCGGCAAAATCCTGAGATTGTCCTTATGACAAAATTTTAATAATATATGTAATGATGAGGGAATCTCGATCTATCTAATTTAATGATGGAAAGAAAATATACAAATGAAAAATGGAGGCTATTTTTCTAAAATTATGAATAATTGATTTTTTCGAAAATGTCACCTTTTGAAATTTTTATTTTATTAGGGAAGAATTCTGACAATAGGTATTAAAATTTTTATATGTTTTATTTTTTGCAATTTGATTTTCATCAAATACATTGATTTGATTTACATCAACGTTTATTTTACAAGGAATTTTAACTTATATATACATTTATATAAAGATATATAAAAAATGTAATCTTAGATCAAATTTAATCAGTTGTGGTAAAGAAATTGATAATTATGATTTTTCCGACAATATTCGTAAATGTTTGAGTCGATGGAAAGCAACCTTTAGGAAGCCTTTAGAAAAACCTTTAGAAAGTAATCTTAGATCAAATTTAATCAGTTGTGGTAAAGAAATTGATAATTATGATTTTTCCGACAATATTCGTAAATGTTTGAGTCAATGGAAAGCAACCTTTAGAAAAGTGCATAACATTTTTTTGTAGAAATTTGAATTCTACACAAATCTGTACTCTTCACGTATACTCTTTTTTTTAGCAGTTTAAGCAAAAAAAATCTTTCTGAAAAAGTGGCTTACCGAAAAAAAACCGCTTATAAAAAATGCTGTGCAAATTGTTAACAGTCTTCCCTACAAAAAAAGGTGGACCTTTTACGAAAATCCATTATTAAAGTTAAAACTAATGTGCAAATACGATCACGAGTTAAGGCGTATATCGCTGCAATGTAAGTCCACACGTTATAACAATTATGTAAACTTTAATTAATATTACGAGTAAATTTAGTACAGTAACCGTTACGACCACTTGGCCTAAACATTCGGCTCTTTGTGTCCGCAATATGCCTCAACTGCCTCGCAATGCCACTCTTACAGTCTTAGGGCACAATCAAATTAGGTAGGTAGCAGAATAGTGGAAAAGCTTGAAACCAATGAGGTTATTGCACAAACAAAATAATCACATAATTGGTCAAAACTATTCCATATTCTACTATTCCAACCCCATGTGATTGTGCCCTTGCGTCCTTCAACTTTTTTTAAGGACTCGATGCATCTATCATAAAAGGCATAAAAGCAACCACATATGTATTTTTCTAACACTAATTTTAATATTTTCAGAAAAAGATCCTCTTTTTTTCATTGTTCTACATTTGTATATTTTCCTTGTATCATTCGATAGATGAAAATTTTCCCCATCACTTATAAAAATAGATACCCAAAAATATATAATCATTAATAAAACATTTTTAAAAACCTCAGTTTTCGAAAGATTTTGACTATTGGAAGGTTAACTTCAATTGTGAATGGTGGTCGACCATTTCGACATCTGTTGCTGACAACGGGAAACGGGAGTAGGTACCATTTTAAAGATGCATTTTAATTTGTGAATAAAAAGTTTTATGATTGTTTCATAAAGTTTAAAACAATTATTGAATGCTAAAAATAAATCTTAATAAAAAACAAAGCGTTTATGTGAAGAAAATTTTTTTTTATACTATTATCTTACTGTCACATGTAAGTTTCAATGCATTATAAACTTAAATGAACTTTAATTACTTTATGGGGCGACAAATTTTATCCCGATCATACAAAGAATATGAATAATAGACGATTCAAATTGAAATACGAATTCTAACCTAACTTTTAGGTAAGATTTTTTCCATAGTAAATACTTAATGTATAAATTAATCTACACTTACTTTAGGTTCATTTTTGCTTCGAAATAAGTTTATGCAAGTTTATAATCCGTTGCAAATCTCAATAAATAGTACAAAAGTTGTTGTTTTTTTTTAGAAAAACATTTCTGTTAAGAAATGTGTTTTTTCACTGTATAAGATGTAAATTCATTCTGAAACATTGCAGTTTATTTAAACTGTATCGCATTCAATCCATTCCAATAGCTGTAAAAAATCTTGTTCGAGATTACTACGGCAATCATGGGACAGAAAAATACCACCGATTGCTTTGATAATTTGACTGAAACGTAAAAATAATCTGACAGTAAAATCGCACACAGAAAGAAAAATTACCATAACCTAAATTTAACGACGGTTCAACTACATCCATTTAGTTGGAAAGTCAACTGACAGTGTAAAATTCAAAAAGATGTATAAGGAACATAACCTCTCAATTCGTTTACCATTCACAAAATATAAAACACCAGCAGCGCCTATGCATTTAAATATATAACGCATATGAATTCCGTTAATTTATATTTTATCCAGTCTGATTCAAACTAGAAGAGGATAAACTGAACACTCGATCAAAGATATGTCTCGACCTTATAAATGTATTATATATGTATGTTAAAAAACATCAAGTTTATCGTAATCGAATCTTCACTTAATGTATAAATAGTTACCGTTAAATCTTTTAACCATTACAAATAATTAGAAAAAGCCGACGCGTCCGACCGCTAATATATACGCACATATGACGCAAATAACTTGTCTCGAATGCCTCATATAGAATGTCGATGATTCGCGTGGTAATATTACACTTCTACTGAGAAGTTGCTAAAAGTTTTGGTAATATTCATATGGTAATCAATGCAACTTCACAGGCACTGTGTAGAGTTGGCACGGCAATCGCAGTAAACCGCCTACATTGTCGAATGTAATTTTAAGGATTTTTTATAGTGCTCTAAGAATTTATAATATTGCATGAAAATAAAGAATTTTTGAAAGGATAAGTAACGGATAATTGAAATTAATAGTTATAATAAATGGAAGAGAAGAAATTTATTTCAAACAGGGAAAAGTAATTAGTTATTCGTTACAATAATGAAAATGACAAATAAGTTTAACCTGCCAAGGTTAAATACATAATTTTAAAAACTACTATTGAAAAAAATTGCTTTAAATTTTTCAGATAAGTCAAGTGTAACTCTGATCGGTAAACTATTGATGCCACTAGGTAAAATTTTATTAGGAAGTGAATTAATTTTTCTATAATACAATGTTTTATAATTTATTAATAATCTTGAATTAATAAACAAATTGATTGATATTTCGATTTCGATATTAACGGGATGCTTGGTTGAATTACAATAAAGTTTCTTATTTAATTTTGCTTAATATTCCATAAATTATGAATGATGAATAATTAAATAAAAAATTCTTTTGATGAAAATGGATATTAAAGCTTAATGCACCAATATTGCGCCTCCGAAAGACATTCATTGAATAAAATTATATTCCAATTCAATCAATTTGGCTAAAAGTAAATCTTATAAGTATTTTAACAAAAATGTGTTCAAATTTAATCATTTTTTACATTTTGGCATTGGGAGGGGTTAGGCAACGAAGCTAATGTGGTTGAGCAGGCAATTAGAAAGGTAGCGGGCATTTAAAGAGGTAGTTAGTACCTAAGATGGTAGAAGGCATTTAGGGAGATTAAGCGATAATTTAGAAATAGTGGACGGGTAATTATGAATGTACTGGGCATTTAGGGAGGTCGAGTGATCATTTAGAGAAGGTCTCGATTTTTGAAGCAGCGACGATGACGAGATCTTTTTATAATATAGAACTACTTATTTCCATTTATTTTCCTTTTCTTTAGGAAACGGTATGTCAAGTTGGAGGAGTCGACGCTCTCGTGCGTACAATTGTAAATGCAGGAGACAGAGAAGAAATCACAGAACCAGCCGTATGTGCTCTACGTCACTTGACGTCACGTCATCAAGAAGCAGAACTCGCACAGAATGCTGCCCGTTCAAATTACGGCATACAAGTTATTGTGAAACTTCTCCAGCCCCCTTCCAGATGGCCATTGGTGAAGGCAGTCATCGGATTGATTCGAAATCTGGCTTTGTGTAATGCAAATCACGCACCTCTTCGCGAACACGGAGCGATTCACCATCTTATCAGACTTCTTATGCGAGCGTATCAAGACACGCAGAGGGTATTTTTTTAGCAAATGGCATCTCTAATGGTTGAAATTATTTAAGAGTTGTGTCAACCATATCTTGATTTTTATTAGCAACGATCATCCGTGGCGAGTGCTGGTAGTCAAGTATCCGGAGCCTACGCAGATGGAGTTCGTATGGAAGAAATTGTTGAAGGTACCGTTGGGGCTCTTCACATTCTTGCACGAGAATTGCATAACAGAAGTGTCATCCGATGTCAAAACGTGGTTCCAATTTTTGTTCAGGTGAGAAGCATTGTACAGTTAATTTGTAATGATTTCAGTCAAGTTAATTGAACACTTGGCATCTATATTGTACTTGAAAATTTATGATATTAATTGTTTCGACCTTTATCACTACAGCTAAATTGGGCAGATATTGATAAAGAAATATCTGATTTTCTATTGTATTTTAAATCACGTAATTGTATGTATTTTGAAAGGAATTGATACTACAAATTGCTGTAATATGTTTTTAGTTGTTGTTCAACGAGATTGAAAACATTCAACGCGTTGCGGCGGGTGTTCTCTGTGAATTGGCAGCGGACAAGGAAGGTGCGGAAATAATCGAACAAGAAGGTGCAACTGCACCTTTGACAGAACTTCTGCATTCAAGAAACGAAGGTGTTGCCACGTACGCAGCAGCAGTTTTATTTCGCATGTCAGAAGACAAACCGCAAGCCTACAAGAAAAGACTTTCCATGGAATTAACCAATTCTCTCTTCCGCGAAGACCCTAATTTATGGAACGGCGGTGACTTTGGAATGGGTCCTGATTTACAGGTGAGAAAGTTTACAAAAACTAGTTTTTAACATTTATAGTTCTTAGATTTGATCATTTTTATATCGTACTTGTATCGTATGCTCGTGAAGACAATATTAGTGATTGTTTATTGCCAGTTATGGAATGAGTTTAAACTCCTAGATCATTGTACGCTTGAATTTATATTGATTTTATCCCTACGCTCATACTTTTTTATACACAAATAAATTTTATAGTTCTGCATTGTTCATTCTCATGTCCATTGGCACATCACGCAACACTAATTTCGATTGCTTATTTCTCGACTTAACCCACACCATTAATCTTGCTTTCTTGTTTATAAAAAAGCGTTTCGATTAAATAAAAATTAAAAGGATGTTATTTTCATTTGTAAACGTAGCTTCATATTACAGAACTTAACTTTCTTGTTTCAAATTCGTTGTTTCTGTTGTTGTTTCAAATTAACTTTTTAACTGAAAATTTACCTATTCTATTTTGGTTGGAGAATATTTTTTAGTTAAAAATTCGAATATTTTGTTGAAAGATTATGTGTTTTATTGAAAATTCATCCTTTTTGATAGAAAATTAATCTTCTTGGTTGAAAATATATCTTTTTGTTTAAAAATTTAACAGTTTGATGGCAATTTTGTTGCCTCTCTATGTTCAGAATTCCTCTTCCTTGGCTGAATTCAATTATTTTTTGATTAAAATTATAATCGTTTTTGGGAAAAATTTAACAATTATGTTGAAAATAATTATTTTGGTGGAAATTTGTGTTTTTTGGTCCAAAATTAATTTTTCAATGATTATTCAATGATAAATTATACCTGGAAAAATCTTAAGATACCTGGAGAAAACCCAGAATCGCAAGGAAATTTTTTTCCAGGATTAGAGTAGATACCCTGAAAAATGAACTTACCCCCATCTTTTGTATAATACTTAAGCGTTCTGCCTAATGGAACGACGGATTACAAATTCTAATGCATTATGAATATTTTTTAACTGTTAGCTGCATGAGAATGTTTTTTAAAAATTATATGTTTACTCTCGCGTGAAAGAATCTATTATTATAACAGTTTTAAAATGTTGAGTTCATTTTTTGTTAAATTGTGTAGTTTTACTAATTAGTTTGCGTTATTGAGCTTCCTTCAAAGATCCAAGGCACCAAGGCACGCTAATAGATAAGTTTTGTGTTGACCTTTGCTATACTACTCTCTAGGACATTCTTGGGCCTGATCAACCCTGCTATGATGGTATGTATGGACAAGGACCTCCTAGTGTCCACAGCAGCCATGGAGGTCGAATCTATCAACAGCAAGGTAATGATCTCGTTTTTTAAATTCTATAATGATTGGGATTTCTAATCAAGGACAATTATTAACTTAAGAGTCAGATGAAAATTAACTTGCCATAAATAAGAGGACTACTTTCTTGAAAATCTTTCTTTCTGGAATATGTTTTATGAATGTTCAGGATCATTGTTTTCATGACAACCAATTTAAAAAATCAAATCGGAAATCGCATTTCAAGTTGTGGAAAAAGTTTGTTTTTAATCCGACGTCTGCATTAAGAAAGTAGTTTTGAACAGGATTAACGTAAAAGTAGGAATAATCATGACTTGTGATTTATATTCTCTATTCTTGATTCTAATTCTGCACATTTAACTCTGAAAAATAGATTACTCATGCTTGTAACATGTAATTAACTCATTGTTATTTTAACAGCAGCTTAACCCCTGGACTTAAATTTAAGTGCAAGCAACTGTCTTCAATGTCTCGCAGTAACATAGGTGAAACTTAATACAACTTACGGAGATTGCATTGCTTTTTCGATGTTGAGTGCTTATATATTAACTCACTTCTTTCTGTTTTGCATGTTTGCTTTTGCATATTTTTTTTCTTTTTCACTTGCCTCAAATATTTGTCTTTTAGACTGCTATTTTGAACTGCAAGATCTGTTTTAGTTTTTACTGGTGCAAGTTCATGCTCCACAGATCGGTTATTTAGTATGTTTTCATAACTTACACTGTGTGTTTTGTAATTTGAAGTATCGAAAACACTTTTCGAATTTGGTTTTGTTTTGAATACAAAAATTATACGACGTAGTTTAGGGTTGCTACAAGACCTGGAAAATTCATGGAATTTTGAAAAAGTTATTTCAATTTTTTTAGTCGCCCCTATTTTAAGGTCTGACTACAAAGGTGCTATAAAATCCGAATTTCGAAATCCCCTGACTTTACCTAGACTGTTATAAATTTATATTTCAGGTATAAAAACACCCTTAAACATAGAAGATCAATAATGTTGATGTAAAAAATGCTTATTTTTAAATATCATATATTCGTTTTCAGTTTAGCTGAAATTCCCTTACTCTTTAAGGTTGTACCTGAGATCTGATTTCTCCTGACAATTTTAAAATTCCCTGACTTGGCAAAACCCCCTGACCTGTAGCAACCCTATAATAATCATTTTAGTACTTTACTGCGAATTCATTTTTTACTAATAAAAGTAATATTAATTAGATTGAATTGACTGTATTAAAAAAACAATTTTTTAACCGGGCTCATTTTACAACCCTGAATAAGAATATTTTGTATATAAACTTAAAAGGATCTTTTAACAATTTCAGGTAGTTTTTCGCTTATTTAAATTAGGTAAAGATTTCGGTTTACTTTAAAACAACATTCAGGAACTTAATAAGATGGAGTTCACAATATGAAATGATTAGAATGCAAGAATAAGTATTTATGTTCTAATAGTACAGCTGAAATCAGAATTACTCATTCTTTAACTTGATTTTTAAAATTGGCAAGAAATGGCCCACTTATTATTGTAACAGATTTTAGAAACGAAACCTAAACGCAAATATTAAAAAAAATAATAGTTGAAGTAATAAATGTTTATTTAAATATTATTTGTATATTTATATTTTTATTTAATTGGCATTAACAAGGATTGAAGTACTCCTGAAATCTGCACGGAAAAAAATCTGGACGGAGGCAGGTTCCAGATACCATAGAACCAACATTGTCCACGTGGTCTGGATCTCTATCGGTTCGAAAATGGAACTATGGTAGTTCAATTCTTCGGGAGCCCGCTTGATTCGACTAGCGAACGCATGACGTACCAGTATCCATACATTGATTTTTGGGATGCGGGATTAAAGTAATCCCACACGGGGAACGCGTGCTGTTCAATGCTGGTATAACAGTAGTTCGGTAAGACATCCCGTGATGCGTAGTACATCGTGACACGCTTCTTGCGAAATGTTGTTATACCAGCATCGAACAGCACGCGTTCCCCGTGTGGGATTACTTTAGTCCCGCATCCGCAGAATCAATGTTGTCTGGACACTGGTACGCCGTGCGTTCGCTAGTCGAATCAAGCGTGCCCCCGAAGAATTGAACCACCATAGTTCCAGTTTCGAACCGATAGAGGTCCAGCTCACGCGGACAATATTGTTACTATGGTATATGGTACCCACCTCTGCCCAGATTCTTTTTCCGTATGGTGACACTCTTCAATCTTACGCGATTATAGAGAAATAAATATAGAAAATTCGTAAAGAAATAAAAAATTTTAAAATATTGAAGGAGATGATGCAAAAAATAGAGAAAGTTCATATAAGTGATTTATTTATTTATATAAAGTACGATTTGCACTAAGGAATTCCGAAGGATTTCAGGAGATTAAACAAATTTCAAGGGATTTCAAAGAGCTTTGTAAGATTTACAAAGATTTGAAGATATGTTTAGTGAACTTGGGAAAATAAATTAAATTTCAAGGAATTCCTAGCAATTTCAACGGTTTCAAGGGATTTTAAGATTTTTCAAGGATTTTCACCAGATTAAAGGATTTCAAAGATGTATAGGAATTTAAATGAGGTTTTTAGAGAACTTTATAGAATAAATTTATCTTAATTTTAATTCCAGGGAATTTCCATAGACTTAAAGCGATTTCGTCAGATCTCATAAAAATTTCATGGCATTTTAAAGATTTCCAAACATCAGAAGGTTTTAAGGGATTTAAAATATTTCTAGTGATTTCAAAGATTTTTTAAAAGAGAACTTAAATGAAAAAGTGTAATTTAGATTATATTCAAGGATTTTCAAATTATTTATCATTTTTTAAATGGATTTTTACGTTATCCGAGAATTTCAAATGATATTAAGGTAGTCTAAAGAATTTCAAGATATCAATCATTTTTAATTTTTAATTAAAATTTTCAGAGAACTTTAAGGAATAAGTTTTATTTTATATATATCCAAGGGATTTCTACGGATTTCAACAATTTCTAAGGATAAGAAAGAATTTTAAAAATTTCAAAGGATTTTAAATTATTTTATAAGATTGCATAGAATTTCAAGACATAGACCAAATTTCAAAGGATGTCAACGAATTTCATAGGATTTTCAAAGATATTCAAAGAATTTAAAATGAATTTGAGATTCAAGGAGAGATGGTTAACATTGGACAATCTTACATTATTTTAAAGATTTTGGGGAATTTGACAACTTTCAATGGATTTTGATCAATTTTAAAGGATTTGAAAATATTTTCAAATGTATTGAAGGATTTCAAGAGAATTCACAAGATTTTCACGGATTTCAATTAAATTTTAAAAGATTCCGTATCATGATTTTCTATAATGATTTTCATTCAATCCGTGGAATCTTTTGCAACTCCATGCAATCTAGTGTACTTAAAAAATGCAAGTAATTAATCTCTCGAAATTACACATACAATTATACTCAATTCTTTACTTGGCGAATTCCAGAAATATCTTCTATAAAGACGTAATGAACAGAATTGTAAAAGAATCTTTTAAGGAATGGAATGAGATATTGTTAATTAAAATTGAATAAATATTGCAACGGTGATCTGAACTATGTTTGCATTTAAGAGGCTTAGGTTCCTTTTCTAAAAATATTTTTAATGAAATTATTAATCGGCCTATTTTTATTGATTTTATTGATCAAGTCGATGATTGAATAACTTTAAACTAGACTGTGCGCCTAAAACACCTATAAATTCGATGATTTGTGTCGCCTTGAGAATTTTCAGTAACTCCCAAAGTGAAGAGAGTTTATTTATCTTACTTTTCGTCTCGACAACCTTAAAACGTAGAACTGCTTTCATTTTTACAGCAGGTTATGACCAGATACCAGTAGATTCAATGCAAGGATTGGGCATAGGCGGGGGCTCACCTTATGGCCAAGTGGAAACCATGGATATGGCCCAGGAAGGTGATTTAAGTTTTGATAACCTCGAAGAGCTTCCTGCACCGCCCCAAGATAACAACCAGGTGGCCGCATGGTACGACACCGATCTCTAAATTTATTCTGTCATCGCCCAGTAAAAGGAAAAGAAACTGAGGCGAATTAAAGTCTTTAAATTTGTTTGAATCTTGTTTTATGATTCGCTTAAACAAATTAAGACGCATTTACAATCATACCTTGCTATAATGCCACCCGATATAGCGCCATATTCACGCTTAACTGCTTCTGCCCCTCCTGAGCGTCCATGACAGCCAATGTGCTCAGACAGTCAGTGCCATTTCAGAAATTGTTTACATGGCGACCCTCTGGGCATATACTTTTGAACGCGTAAAAGCTTTTCTTCTCGATATTATGGCTAAACCAAAGAAAAGAATTTTTCTGTGGATGAGCAAAAAATATTAAGTTTAGTAAGAAATTAAAAATGGGGAATCAAGAAATGTGATCTTCAAAGAATGCAAAATTAGTGGTCGTAGTTTACGTAAATTGTTCAGTGCGGCGATGAAGTTATTAAGAAACCCAATGGTTTTCAATTCAAGAACAAAACCAACAAACAATGAGATCTGTTAGAATGCTGAATTAAAGGACGCTTCATTCAAATAATTTATCCAAAAACCAGACTCGAATTAACTGATTTCGGAAACGGTTACGCACGAAAAAGTTCGAGTTTTCAATGAAATTCTAAAAGGGCCAGCAACATTTAACGTAAGTTATTAAAAGTGTTTGGATTCTAAGAAAAATACTGAATGTAGCAATGATATAATAATAATATTAACCATTTGACTGGTTAATGCATGATTTTAAAATAGGCATGTTCCAAGGCTGATATTATGGCGAGGTATGAGTGCATATGAATTTGAACAGTGAGAATTGAATGCGTGGTTAAGATCGTCGAGACTTGAAGCAGCGATCCCTCGTATCGAGAGCACCATCACAGAGCTACGGGAGTATTTGTTAAACACTTAATGAAATTCATCGTTACAAATTGAGGAAGTGTGGCTTTTACTCTCAAATTGAAAAGAATAGGCTGACACTGAAATTAATTTGTGCTTGTCCTAAAGCGTTCATTTTTACGGGCCAGTTTCATCAAGATTTCTGTTATAAGACTGATTTCGAGCGGTCCCCAGCTTAATTGCTGAGTTGAAGAAAAATTTGTTTTATCCTCCATTGTAACTGATGTACATATATGTAAAGAGTGAGTAAATGTACATATTGTAAGATGTGATAGAAATATATTTTAGATCCATTTGTCAATGTAAACCTGTCTTTATTAGCAGTGAGGTAGGGTGGCATTTGCTCTCTAAAGTAAATATGATGTATAATTCTAAGATTAGCGCGTATTAATTTACACTTCAAGAGGAGGATATTATAGCATAAATTAGAATTTTTAAAAATTGTTTAAGGCTGCACCTAATTAAAATAAGTTTATTTATACTTACTAATTTCAGTATAATATTTGTGTCTGTTAGTTTGCAGTGAAATTATTAAATAATCCACCAATCAAGGTGTAATTTAAGATAAGTGACTTATAAGGAGACAAGTGATCGATTTTGTTGATTATTGAATCATGAACTCATAATAATATGTATTCGTCAATTGTTCTCCTCTATTATTGACGGTGATAATTTTATATTTCGTTTTATTTTTGTGTGTGAATTTATGAATGTCTTTTTTTAAACTCAAACGTATCACTTCTCTTTTAGCAAGCATCTGACCTATAGATTTAGAAACAGTATATTTTGTTCAACTTTGAATGTAATATACATATGTGAATTTTACCCCTATATATGATTATTTGTTTGCCCGCATGGCTATACGTTGAATATAATTCAGAAGAAAAGGATGAATATGGTTTAGTATGTAACTATGAATAAAATTCAAGAGCTTAAAAATAATAAAAAATACTATTCTAGTTCTATCAAAAATGTATTTTTTTACTGCAATATAAAGTAAAAATATTGTAAATTGTAACTATACTATAAATTTGAGTAGGCTAAAAGTTTACCGTTTCTGTCCCATCGAGCGTTTGATATCAATAAGCACTTGAACTAACATCAAAACGCGATATGGAAATAATTAATCTACGTGCCGGCTTAAACAATTCGTGAATCTCAAAACGAATTGCTCTGAAAGACACGATACTTTTTTTTATTTCATCAAAAATTTAAATTTAAGAGAGTAATTTTTTAAGAAACAACTATAAAAGCAACTTTTAAATACAACTTTATTCTCGTCCGATCTACAAAAATACCGCCTTTATTCTCAATAAGTTATTTGAGTTTATAAACAAAATAAATAATCTTTTTATAATGATCTAGTTTGCTAGTAGCTCATGGACGATTCTTAAAACTTAACGCATTTATAAATTAAATTGGAATAACAGGAAAAGAAATTAACGTCATACGTTCAGTCTTTGGGTTTGAATTTCTCTTTGCAACTCGATTTGATTTGGAGTTGCAAAATAATCAATCGTAATCTCTTGACTCATTTACGATTTTAGGATTTAATTTTTCCATTGCATATGCAGCTAAATCTTCGTGAGTTTCCACCTCCTCGCGGATCAAAAGCTAAAATAAAATAATAAAATGAAAATATTTTCAGGACCAGGAAATTACCGAGATTTTTCATTCGATTTCACTAAAATGAATATTAAGTTGTTTGATATTTTATTACTCTCAGTTTATTCAATCTCGACACGTGCAATTAAAAATACTTATTGTTTTCAATTTTTTGCATGGACAATTAATAAAAGTTGCAAGGTATTTTGAATATCTCGAAACATATCAGAAGGTTTTAAGGAATTCCAAAGGATTTCAAGAGATATAAACAATTTCACGGGATTACTAAAAAAATTATTGATAATTAAGACTTTATTGTTTGCATTTTTTTTAAAACCTTTAGTCTTCAAATCTTAAAATCCGGCGTACACTCAGACTCATGAATTGGTATTTACCTAAGGATGTAAATACAGGTAAATTTATAATGTTTTTAATCAAAGAGATAAAGATTTATGTTTTAAAATAAACATATAAAAACTGCAATTATTATTTGGAAAAGCAGATTTTGTAAGAGATTTCTGATTTTTAAAAGGGAATTTTCTAAAAGAATTATTATAGTTTTGACATTGAACAGGAAACTTTGAAAAAAATTATATTTCTGAGTTGATTCAGGGGATTTTTGAAAAGATTTCAAGATCTCGAAAATCTCAAAAGATTTCAAAGGTGAAAATCTGTTGGAAAATTTTAAAAGGTTCCAAGGGATTTCAGAGAATCTCGAGGGATTTTAAGAGATATAATCTGCTTTGAAAGAGTTACAAATTGCAATTTACCTTGAATAATAATAATAATTTCGAAACCTATGCGAACTTATAAGATCTTCAAGGATTTAAAAGAATTAAGAGACTTTAAGAATTGGATTTCGAAGGTTTGAAGGGATTTAAAGGAATTTCGAAGAATTTAAAAAGAATTTTAGGCTGTAAAGAAATGGAAAGAAAAATTTGAATTTAATGGGGTCTCAGAAGATTTCCAGATGTAGGTAACCTAACAGACACTTAAACTTCCGCATGCACTAAGAGGTCTATAAAGTAACTATTAATTTATAATACTGTCTTAAAATTTCGAGGAAGGTCCCCTGATTATGAATATCCAGGGTAATTTTTTTGAAAAGTTGGTCCTTAATTGTTTAATCCAAATTTTCCAAATCATGAAAAAAATTTGTAAAATGTTTTTAATTTAGTCGTTTTCAAGCTATAGCGTTATAAAGAATCAAGTTTACGCTAAACTCGACACATGTTTGTTCAGAAAGGCCAGTTTTAGTTCAAACCTTCCAAAACTGCTACGTGATTTCTTTTATATAAATACTGTATTTGTTTAATAAAACTTTTCTAAACAATTAACAACCAACTTTTCACGAAAGTAGCCTGGAGATTCATAAAGGGGATCTTTCTGGTCATTTTAAACCAAATTTACCCTCTAGCATACAGGAATGTTAGGAGCGGCTGGATTTAGGGGATTGCAAGCGTTTTTAGGGATTTTAAAAATGTGAAAGAATTTTAAAGAATACGCATAATATATTTTAAAGAATTCCGTTATATTTCCGAGTTTTTCGACTATTGAACATGTCGAAAGATTTAAATATTTTTCAGGAATTTCAACTGATTTCAGAAGATTTAAAATATTTTGAAGATTTTAATGCATTTTTACGTACGGTAATCCGGGACGGAAAAAAAGTTTGCCTACAATGACGAGAAAACCAAATAACGGGACCTTGGTCGTGACTAAAAACTGAGCTACAATACCGTCGGAAGAAAATCTAAACTGCTCATTTTGACGAGAAATCTTGAAAAATAAAATCTCTTTAGTAATTATATTTAACACTTTAGTTTGAAATTTAAGAAACTTAAATTGGATTAAAATCTAAATCAAAATTCCTATTTAACATCCAATCATCAAATTTAAGAAAACTCCTGTAAAAACAAGAATTTGGTCGTCGGATTCTTGTTTTTTACTGGATTTCTCATCAATTAAAAATTTTGTCATAGCTACAACCGCAGGATTTTGCCGGGATCGGGTGCTAATCTCAAAAATTGCACCCGATCCCAGCGAAATCGCGGTAAAATTTCAGCCATAACCACGTCTCACGACCGTCAGATAGGTCGTTAGGGGCTGTCCAGAAACTACGTAACACGTTTTTCTTTTGTTTAAATAAAGGCAAGAATGAAATAGCCTTGCAGACAAAAGGGATACAGCGATATAAACAAAAGAAAAACGCGTTACGTAATTTATGGACAGTCCCTTACAGTCTGTAACGATATATATGTCAATACGACGATCCGGCAAAAGTATTGGGTACCCTGCGGACATGCAGCGACCCAAGGATGACCGCCTTCTGCATTTTCGCCGCAAGTGATTTGAACATATTGTTCACACGCAGGGATGCTTTTCAGGCTATTAACCAGTAAAAGCTTGGCACCTTCAAGAGCGCTGATAATAAGGACGATTAATTTAACAGAATATTCCCGGTAAAATCGTCGCAACTCCCTTACAAGGTCTCTATACCTCTCTTTCTTTTTATTCTCCTTGGCTATTATGTTTTTATCAGCTGGTACCGAAAATTGGATAACGAACATGGTTCGCTTCTCTAAGTCAAGGTCAACTATTACAGGCCTCGATTGTGCAACAGAACCAATTGTCGAGAATATAAAGTTCCAGTATATGCGTCACTTCTCATTCTCGACAATTGACTCTATTTCGCTAGGAGCGTTTAGCGGATCGATATTAAGGTTAATACCGTAAGAGTGACAGAGATTGTAATAAAGCACTCTTAGTGCCGCATTGTGTCTTTGGATGTAGGTCGTTCCCGCATGAGTTGGACAACTAGATAGTATGTGTCCTAGATGCTCGGGATGTGCATTGCACGCCCTGCAGCTATCATCGGGAATGTCTTGGCTCAAAATGTAGCGATGGTATCTTAAGGTGGAAATGACACCATCTTGACATGCCAAAATGTAACCCTCCGTGCCCGACTTCAATCCGCGTGATTTGGGTGGTCAGACCAGATGGTCTTGATACCATCTGGTCCTGGAGCGGAATAGTTTTTCATACCTGTCAATACTTTTTTCACCTCCTCGGTAGTGATGGTTGGGCATTCTTCCTCAGGTGTTGTTGTGAGGGCATTACACAGCTCCTTAAAGCTATTTATGTTCTTTGAGTCATTGTCAAGTCTATGTTGCGCTTCATAGACTTCTCTCCAAAAGACTTCGACCTCCTCTCGTTTGGGCGGGTGGTCGACAGCAACTGGAGGGTCTTGGAAGAGTCGAGATGGGTCAGACAGAAACTGTTGGTTTTCTCTGACACACCGTTCTCTCCGCTCTAGACGTCTCTTAGCATCAGATAGTATCCGTATTCTCTCAACAATATACTGCCTGATGGTCGAACTTTCGAACCTTGGCGGTAAAATTCCTGCCAGATGTTATATAGTCAATCACGCAATTAATGCGGGACGCGTACTGTCTTGCCCAGCCTATCTTTATGGCGAGTTGATGCATTCGTCTTTTGGTCTTAGGATAGAACGTTGATTTTGTTTTCGGTTCGCATCAGCCAAAGCTTATACACCCAACAACTGATAGTCCAGAGGTCGGATTCTTCGAAAAATTGTTTACGAAGCTCTTCATCCACTTCAGCCAGATCTTTAGGCTTGGGAGAAACCTGGGTGTTGACGTTTCTCCGGGTCATAAAGCATCGCTTGTCCTCTATGGGATGCCTGCCCACGGTTGGTCTTGTCACCTCTCTTTCTCTGCTGCCAGCTTGTTCTGGCTCTGGTAGAGTAGGCGCTCCCCTTTTACATAGCCCCCTTTTTAGAGTACTTCGGCATGGTTTCGCAGAAGTTGACGCGAAAAGTGCGATAGTTCTGGTTGCTTCTCGCACCGTCCACCTAAAAGCCCCAAGATTCCGCCGGTCTATTGCATTGACTCCATCTTCGTTGGCTCCCCCAGCTCTAGAGTGGTCGGCATTGTTGGCGGATCCATTGTCGGGAGCCCTGCGCGTTCTATTGTTTTGAACCGCACTTACTACAACTATGTTTGGTGTTATCATTGTTGT
>JAAAKG020079047.1:0-16887 GCA_010014905.2 Druon quercuslanigerum | reverse complement strand
GAGCACCCCATGCCTAAAAATTCATTTTTGGAAAAAACTAATGGAGCCGTAAATTTTTAATTTGCGCCGAAAAATAGGCGTAAAAAAGCCGTAAATTATGGTATATTGAAAAATGTACATTTCCATTGTGGAGGTGCTAGCTTGACGGACCTGTGCTGGCGAAGGAAATGATGTAGCGCCTGCCGTCGGGTTCCTCCTGAATGAGGACTGCACCCACTCCTTTGGCGCTGGCATCCGTCTGCAACACAAACGTCAGGTGTGGTTCAGGTCTGCTGAGGCTCTGTGGGTTCTTGAAGGCGAGTACTTCTGAGGAATTTAAAATGTATTTCTTGATCAAATTACAGAGTGCGATGAAGGACCGCAAGGTCTTGCGGTTCCATGTTGGAGGAGCATTTCGAATGGCTGCGATGTAGACGGGTTAAGGCATATTTTCTCTAGTGCCGATGACGTGCCGCATGAGGTTCTGGAAGGTTTCTGGTGCTTTTTTAAGTCCGAATGGCATCACCCGGAACTGAAACTGGCTTCCTCCTGGAGTTGAGAAGTCGGTATATGGTCGCGAACCAGGGGCCATCAGGATTTGCCAATAGCCGCTCTTCAGGTTTAATGTTGAGAAGATCCTAGCGCTGCCGAGATCCTTCAGGGTTTCATGTATGCGGGGCAGACACTGTGGGGCGTCCTCGGTCTGAATGTTCAACTGCCGGTAGTCCACACAAAAGCGGTAGTCTCCATCCTTCTTGCCGCCTACTACAACGGCAGAGATGAAGGATGAGGTGGTGTGTTCAATAAGCCCGTCAAGCAGCATGGTTGTGGATTTTGCAAACGAATCTCGTATTGGACGGCGTCGAGGGTCTGCTTCAGCTGAACGTCGTTGTGGAAGATGCCTGCCTGATTCTGGACTAGCTCGAGGAATCGTGGCGCGAGGCTGGTAGGAAACCCGTGGTCGACTTTGGTCGACTGTGTTGAGAGGTTTCCTCGTAGACACAAGGAAGAGAGCCCAAGAAGATTCGCTGTCGCCCTCGCGTTCTGAGGAATAGGTAATAGGCACCGTGGTCGTGTACCACCTTGTGCTGACGCAACCAGGTCTGGCCGATTATGACGTCGGCCCGTAACTCGGGGCTGACCTGGAAGACCCCGGAGTATGGAATCCCTTGGAGAATCGGTGAAAGGCCTAATGTACCCCAAGAGAGGGATAATAACTCCAATGGCGATGAGTAAGGCGTGTCATGGGCCGGGTTGTAGGTCCTTGACCTGGGCCTCGTTGTTCAGGTTGCTTCGAATGTAGTTCTCCGTTGCTAGGAAATTGATCTCGGCAAAACTCTCGTCTGTTCCCAGATGTACCCGTACTCTGGGATGGCTGCTCGGATCAGTGTACATGGCGCTCAGGATGGAGTGCGCCAAGTACGGTGTGGGCGGAAAAAGCGCCTGCTTTTTTCGCCCAACCTCGCCCGTTTCCCGGATAGGACCTGAGAATGGGGCAGTTTCAGACGTAGTGCTTTTCGGAGTATCGATGGCAGTGTAAAGAAAGGTCTGGCGCTGTCGGGGCTCTGGCAGGGGCAACTGGCTGAATGGTTGCAACGGTCGTCTTGGTGGTTGCTGTCTTCTTCGTCGTTTCGTCGGCCTTGTCGGAATCAGCTTGCAGGGCCCTTTCTACTAGGTCCTCGAACATCGTGATGGTGACTGCCCTTAGGACCTTCTTAATGCCTGGTTTTAAAGATTTGAGCAGAAGGCCGACGATCTGCTCCTATGTGGCTGTTGGCAGCATTCGAAGAGCTAGCAGGTACTTTTTCTGCAGGAAGACTCCCACAGCCTCTTTCTCTTCCTGTTTTCCGGCAGCAATTTGAATTCAGCCCAGGGAAGGGCAAGTCCTCGGTACACCTCGTATAATTTGGCTGCTTTCTCCGTCAAACATTTGTTGACCATCCTGGACAAGAGGGATGGTTTTATGGCTGCTTCCGAGAAGTACAGCTCACATTGGCTGATGAAGGTGTCGGGATCCTCGTGATCCAATCCGGCGAATGTCGGTACCGGAACGTCGGACGTCCTGAAAGCCCTGATGATGGCACGCCAGTCAGCGGGGGCAGGTGTTGGCGCTGGCGGGGCCATGTTTGCTGGTGCTAGTGGCTGTACTGGCTTTCTTCTGGCAGATGGTGGATTTGGGCCCCTCGGTATAAAATCCGCGTCGGGTATGTTGCTGGGGCCTGCTACTGGCTCCCTTTCTTCAGCTCGTTCTTGGAAAAAAATCCTCGATGAATTTCTCGGCAATGATCGTCTTCTACCCCTTATGGCAGACGGGGTTACAGTTCTGCTTGCTGCTTCGATGTAAGAAGCTGGTGGTGAGTGTGGCCTCATCTGAGACACTAGTTTGTTTTCTTGACTGTTGAGCGCCACTGAGTCTTGAGGATGAGACTCAAAAAACGACGTGCTGCGGGTGGCTATCGTCCTGGGTGACCTGCCTGGTCCCCGGCGAGATAAAGTCGGTGAGCGGATCTTGCTGTTAGGTTTCGACTTCTGCCAATTTTCAACCAAACTAAGCAATTTTCAACTAAAATAATAAATCTTCAACTGGACAAGGTGAATTTTATGCCATCAAAAAAGATGAAATTTTAATCATGAAGAATAATTTTCTAAAAAAAACATCAATTTTCCACAAAGTTCATAAATTTTTAAACAAATAGTTTAATTATTAAATAAAAAATATCAACTTTCAATGAAATAGTTAAATTTTTAACACCAAAAAGGCAGATTCGCAACTAACTAATTCATAAAATTTTAAATTTCAATTCAGAAATATTACCTCTTTTAAATACTACTTTTAATTTAAAAACTACTTAAAGTACTTTCTTTTTCTACAACTTGGAAGAAAGAAATTTTAATCGTTTTTAATCTTAAAAAAAAATTAAACTTCAAAATTTGAAATTTTGTAGCTTTATTTATTGTATTTTTTATCTTTGTTTAAAAATGCTGAAGGTTGGATGGGCATTACGTATAACAAATACGGAATCTTTTGAGGTCTGGCATCAACAATCTTCCTCATTCCAAGCTACCTATTTTGAAAAATAATTAAGGCAAGTCATTTCATAGATTATAAAAGTTACTATATATAGCAGTCGTTTAATTAGTGACTCATCATACGCAGTTCTTCAAAAAACAGTTTACTTTCTCATTTTTGTGGCTTGGTAAGTATTTGTTTTTAATGAAGATTGTTTTTTTCACCCTAATCCTTGCGTTCATTGATTTGGTTCATTGCTATCCCAATTGTAAGTCTTATTTTGTATTTTAAATATTATTTATAAAAAATAGTAAATATGATTTAAAAAATATATACTTGAAAATATCCAGTTTCAATTGTACATTCCTGAATTTTTGAAACGTCGATAATAAGGAATCGAAGTGAGACTGAAAAATATTGCTATTTTTCCCTTTCTCTCAAGAAAAATTGTAAAAAATATGCAAAAATATATTTTAAGAAATTCCGAATTTCGTAATTTTAATATTTAAATTGATTCCAGATTTTCGTGCTTCCCTTTTAGCCCATCACCCCTTCCAGTTTTCATCAACTCCACTTCCACTGCCACATAATTCTGCAGCCCACCTTCTATAGCTCCTCCCCTCCAAACCTTCGGACCAACTCACCTAACTACTCCTTCCCATCGCCTACTTCTCGAATGATGCTCCGTTTCAAACTCTACCAATCCCCTACTAGTCTTGTTCAGCCCACCGCCACCATACATCTTCTTTATCACCCCTTCTTCTACAATCTTCCTCTGCTATCCACTCCACTATTCTCTATTACACCTTCCCCATGCATTCTCACACATCCCCTTCTTTTCCTTACCCTAATTTTCTTCTTATAACTGCAACTCCCCCAGAACCTACTTCTCCTCCGACGCTTCCTTTTAATCCCGCCTACTCTCTTCTTCACCACCACTTCCAGTGCGCCATACCTCTTCACCCCACCTAGTGGGTGGACAGATCCACCCCTTTCATCCAAGCCGCTATCCTCTACAACACCTTGCTCTACTTTTCTACCCATGCCCACTTAACTTCTTTTTCTACTTCTCCAAACTTCTCCATAACTTACTGCCAACAGCTACCCTCACTGCCACTCCTCTGTAAGTAACCCTCTACTCACCTCCTGGGAAAAAGACGATCAACGATTCGCCGACGTCTTCCTGGGACTTAATTTATATCTTATATTTTGTAATTCATTTTCAATAATTACCGGAAGTACCTGATTTTTCAAAAAAAAATTAGCATGGCCAATCAAAAAACAACTTTATATTGGCGCAATATTTTCGCTCTAATTTGTTAAAATTTCGGCAAACAACATCAACCCCTAAAAATTAACCGCTGTCTTGAAAACGGGGGGTAGCTTTTAGGGGTTGAAGTGCCTTGTAAAAATTTGTATAAATTCAGAAGATGAAAGGGATTATTAAAATTCGCAATTTTTATTATTATATTAGTTTCGACTTTAAAAATATTAAAATTCTTACTACGAAAAATAATTCTCATAGAAGAAAAATTATGGAACCAATTTTTATTAATACTTATATAAAAGTATCTATTAATTTAAAAACAGAAATTCTTAACGTAAATCCATATTATAAAAGCATTATCAATTAGTTTGAATTCCCAATGTAATTGGCAAGCTTTTCATTTGGAATTGATTTTGTCCATCTACGAATACCACTTTCTTTGCCTTTATAATCATTTATTTGTTATTTACGTGCCCTTCCAAATGGAAATTTTTTTTAGGTGTCATAGACTTTTCTCTCAGTTTGCCGCCGAACAAAAATCGTAAATCTTGAAGAAGGCTGGGCGCTCCTGGGGCGCGCTGCACCTGTGGCTTGTCGAAACTCATCGACCAATAGCCTACGCTCTGCATGAAACCATACATAAGCAAACCCTTTTTTTAAGTCTTCGAGCGTCCACGAGCGGCCAGGCAATGTACACCCTTCAACCTTTTTCCCTGTATACTATAACCTCAAGAGACTTTAGCATAGATCATTAGGGACCAAATCATGCGAACTCAATTTACAGCTAAATATACAATTTTATCGACTTTTTACTGGTCCGAGCTTTGTCAGTATACTAAACACTTTCTTTTAAGTCTTGATTCGTCTCGATATCTCTATTCAAGTCGGAGATAATTTTTTCTTGCATTAACAATTCTGGTGACCACAATTTTTAATTTTTTTTAATTTTAAAAGTTGGGTTTCGTTCGCAAATAGACAGCTAATCCACTCGAATTTTTGCCATTTTTTTTTGGACAGTTTTACGACTTGAGGAACAGCTGAAAGTTGACTTTCAAAATCGAAGCTTCAAAAATAGTATTTTTCTCCACATTTGTTGTTCTTACAAGAACAAAAAATGTTTCATCGAGATACGAAAAACGTCATTTAACAGGTAGGACGATTTCGAATCAACTTTTCTGAATGCGAACTCAGTGCGATTTTTTTTCACTGAGATAGAGCTACTTTTTTCCAAGTGTCAGGACTTTCTGTCCTGATATTAGTTTGTATTCCCAATGTATTTGGCAAGCTTTTTATTTGGAATTGATTTTGTCTATCTACGAATACCACTTTCTTTGCCTTTATAATCATAAATTCCTCGAATTTTGTGAATTCCACAAACTCTATGAATTCCCTAAGCTTAGTGCATTTTTAGAAATCTATAAATTCCCTAAATTAAGTGAATTCCTTTAATTACGCGAACCCCATGAATTCAACAATATGCGCGAACTCCTTTAATTCCATGAATTCCGTTAATTCCTTGAATTTTATTAATTCCGTGAACATAACGAATTTCTAAAATTTGTGCATTTTTTCAATTCCACGAATTCCGCGAATTTCGTAAATTCTTGAATTCAATAAATCCCTGAAATTTTATGAATTCCACAAATTCGATGAATTCTGTATATTCCGAAAATCCCTTGAAAATCCATGAATTCAATAAATTTCGTAAATCCCTTTAATTCCATGAATTCCGTTAATTCCTTAAATTTCATCAATTCCGTCAATATACTTAATTTCAACAATTTCGTGCATTTTTCAATTTCGTGAATTCCGCGAATTTCGTATATTCCTTGAATTTATCTAATTCCGTAAATTGTTAAATTGCATGAATTTCACAAATCCCTCGAAATTGGTGGATTACACAAATTCAATGAATTTTGTGAATTCCGAAAATTCAATGAATTCTCTGAATTTTGGTAATCGAAGGAATTTCTATATTTTAGTTAATTTATAGAATTCGTTAAATTCCTAGATTCCAGTGAAATTCTAGAATTCTTTGAATTCTTTGAACTTCTAAAATTCGTTGATTTTTTTGGCGTTATCTATTCTCTTTTAACATTTAAAAATATCTGTATTACAAGAAAATCGGCGCAAAATCATATAAATTTACATAAAGTTACATAAATTCAAAGACAGATTTATTAAAGGAAAATCGGCGCAAAATTTGATAAGGTTACTAGCGGCTTTTGAAAAAGATTTCTCGTTTCATTTTTGAACCAGTTATCACGTTTTATGTTTAGTAGTGACTTTTAACACTTGATCATCATTTCAAATTTTATAATCCCATGTGATATTTTAAGTGATTGTTGAAATATTTCTCAGAAGAATTAGTTAAATTCTTAGTCAAGAAGAAACTCACTCTCATTGCCTCAAGTTCTGTATCTTCTTATTTAAAATAACTGCACAGTTAAATTTTTTTAATATATATTCTTTCTATTGACGAACTGAAGAGTTGTGATTTACACAAGATATATTTTAAACGCACTTGAGATTGGTTGTTTGTTGGCTACTGCACATTCCGCGATTTCTTCTGCGGTCATTTCATCAACAGCGCCGCTCATTATATTTATTTTCGCTCTTTTTAAAGACATATAATCACCATACTTATACATTGAACGAAAAAACACGTTTCTGGATAGTGATTTTTCCAGTATCACATAGACGTCACCATTAGACGTTGATAATACAATTTGTTCTTCGGTTGGTATGGGAACAAGCGCAACATATCTGTTTCTCAATTTAATTGTTGTTTCGAGAGGAAAAGTGTATCGACGAAGTTGGAATACCCGAGACGGATTGCAGTAGGGTCTTAGTCTTATTAATTCAAGTTGGTTAAACGGAAACCCAAGTACACGAGGAAATGTTTTCATGAGAGGAGGAGATCTGGACCTCTCACGAAGAGGTGGCACTGCAGGTGGTGGAGACCCGGCAGAAGAATGAGGTCTGGATGGAGAAAGAGACCCTGCAGAAGAATTCATTACGGCAAAAGAAGAAGAAGAAGAAGAAGAAGGTTCGAAACGAGGTTCATCAGGATTAGGATGGCCATAAGGAAAACATCTGGCTTGTGAACTCAATTCTGCAAAAAAAATAGTGGGTTACAATTTTTAAACGGAGATTTTCGACGCGCATTATGACCTGCTTAGGTTACCCCCACCATTGCGTCCAGCGCCTTACCCCTAGCTTGCTTTTTCTCGCCTAGGATTATATTTCACGGTGATTCCCGACTCGCCATATGACCTGCTCCGGTTACCCCCACCAGTGCGTCCAGCGCCTTACCCCTAGCTTTTTTTCTCGTCTGGGATTATATCTTAGAAGGTTAGCGTACCTGACATGCTTAAGGTGGACATTGTAAACAGAAATCCTAAATTTCATTTCCCGAATTCCCCACCATAAAATTAAACTGTTATTTCTTCTGGTTCCACTTCAGAAGTTTGCCATGGAGTTTACTACTCTAAAATTTCAAGATTACAAAAAAAATTTGATTAAAATGAAAACTTTTGGCCTCTTTAAGTTGTAAATTCAAGTGTATTTATAGATTGACTTCTTTTTTTCAACTTATACTTTGATATTAAAAAGTCAAACCGCATTTTTTTTTATAAGAATTCAACTATTTCGCTTTTAATTTGTCTGTTTTTCTTTTCTTTTGGTGGAAAGCTTTTATTCAAATTTATTGTTGTGTTTTGGTCGCAAATTTAAATATTTTTAGTTGAAAAGTCGTTTCTTTCAAAAATTGATTTTTAAACTTAAAGTTCAACTATTTTATTTATTTTTGCGCTTTTTTAAGTTGAGAATCTCATTATTGGGTTAAAAATTCGTGTTTAAAAAAGTCTTGTTTCTTAGTAGAAGATTATTCCTCCTGGGGTTAATATAATTTTTATTGCTATAAAGTTTATATATGTATATATAACTATTTTTTTGAATTGAAAATTTACTTTTTTATGGAAATTTTTATAAACGCCGTCATTAGTCTTAAAAGTATTTAGAAACAAATTTTACCAAATTTCCAAAATTTGGTTTTATTCAAAATACTAGAAAAATGTCGAACCATTTAAACGGTATTCAGAAGTTATAAAAGAATTTTAAAAATAATTCAAAGTTAAAAATTTTCCGAATAACTAAAACAAAATTATGTCACAAAATTTCATTAAGATTCCTATGAAAATTTTAAACAAAAATTCATTAAGAGTTTTATGAAAAATTCAAATAAATTTCAAAGACATTTAGAAATTAAAAAAAAATAATAATAATTTAACATTTGAAAAGATTCCAACTAAGTTTAATCAAAATTATAGATTTCTAAAGATTTAAAACAACATTTTAAAACTATTAAGGGATTTTTAAATTTTGGAGATCATGAAAAAAAATTCTAAAAATTTCTGGGAAATTTTTCAATGATTCTTTTGTTCTAAATATTATTTTTTTACAAAGTGAATAAAAAAGGATTTAAAACAAAAACAAAGTTGGAAAAATAAATCAAAATTGAACAATTATTGCTTTAGAAAAAATTTAACTAGGTTAAAAGGTATGCGGAAGTTTTAATGAGATTAAAAAATATTTTAATATAATTAATTTAATTTAAATTTGTTATGATTCCCGAATTATTATTTCAGATATATTATCTTTAGTAAAGTTTACAATAATGGAAAAATTTAAGAGAACTGCAACCTTGAAAATACGTAAAATTAAATATTTACCATATAATTTTTTAAATGTTTGCGATGTTCTGAAATGATTATCTGACATCAGTTTTCAAAATTATAAGAATAGGTACTTTAATTTTGTCTGGAATTAGTTAAAAGGTTATTAATAATCAAAATTCCCAGAAAAATGATAATAACTAATTATTAACTGATTTTGTTAAAAATTACATATTTTTGAAATAGTTAAAAGCTTATTAATAAATAAAATTTAAGAGAAGAAAATTTCAAATTGAAATCAAAATAAAAAATTATTTTAATATAACAATAAAAATCATTGTTTTAATATGTTTATATTGTGAGGAGATCAATAAATATTATTGACTGCTGAACTCTTTTTACACTGTTAAATTACATAGACTAAATTTTAATTTTTTTTTAAATTAAGTAAATAAATATGTTTTTACTGCGAAATCAGTCGCTGAATACAATTTTAAACATAATGTGACAACCTTTTAATTTTTTCTGAAACTTGTTTAAAAGGTTATTAATAATTAAAATTTTTCTAAAAATAGAAAGTAAAATTTAATAGAATATTTCAATGATCAATAAATTATTATTAGATGCTCAACTTCTTTTAAATTATGAAATTACATTTAAATTGTAAACGATTGTTTAATATTGTGAAATAATTTTTTTTGAACATTTTGCGGCCATACTCTAATTCCTGTACTTTTTTACTTTTTTAAAGATATAATTAAAATTAAATTATGGAAAAAAATTATTTCGAAAAATGCGAACAAAAATTTATAAGCTTCTTAATAATTTTGAAGGATTTTGAGATTATATTTTTTTAAAGATCTGTGGGAAAATTCTAAGCAGTTAATATTTAAATTAAAACAAAATTTGGTTAAATTCGATTTCACAGAGCGCCAAGAGAATGAAAAATATCTACTTAATATATATGGAAAAATTTTACAAGATCTTTTACTAATTTCGTAAAATTTGATTTACAAATCATTGCTTAAATAAGGTTTAATATTTTTTCATTAAACATAATAGTTTTGATTGCAAATGTCTTGCTTATTAATATTATGTTGATTTTTAAACACACATCAAGACCATTAACTTTAGCATTTTGACAAGAAGTTCAATAAATTCTAATTTATGTTATTCAGCATAACAATCTTAAAACACAACAGAAATCGTAATGTTATCAAATTTCCTAAGTAAATGCTAAAAGTGCTGATATTTATAACTATTTAATTATAAACCAAAGTTTATTGTTACTTATGAACGAATCTATTTAAAAGTAGATATTTTAAATATGACATAAAGTCGTAAAGTATGGAAAAGTCAAAATCCAAAAAATTTAAATATTTCTTAAAATTGCTCATTTTAAAACACCGCTGTCAAACATAATTGTCAAATACTGATTTTTAGTGCATTAAAATTATTGTGCGAACACTTCTGAATAAACATGAACGTCGACATCTGGGAGGGTACCATATGTGAATGTCTAAATGTCGACGTGAACAGTTCGGTGTATTCAGAATTGCTTCTTTTACGTTAAATCGTAGCAATTCTGATTTGCACATATTATATTATTATAATCACCTATAGAATTGAGGAATACAGCTAAGGATACGAAGAGAACAGATACAATCTTCATCTTTGCTAATCAGACGACAAACTGATTAATGTATTAAGAACAATTTGATAACCATGTGATGACCAAATAATCTGGAGCTTCATTAGGTCATAAAATCTACAGAAGAGTCCATATCTATGAGATTGAAAACGTGAAATTTGTTCTTCTGAGATATTTACATTTGATAAGAGTCAGGTTAAATAAATTTAAATAAATTGGTTAAAAACTTATTAAAAACTCGTGCTAATTTCCTAAATCATTTATATTTTAGGGAAAACTCGTTTTTGGTCAAGATCCGCTTTACCGGTGGCTTTATAATGCGCAAACTTTTCCTTTGTTGTGGTGGACCTAACCTTTCAATCGCTGCATTAACATGGTAGATTCGGTTCTTCATCCCTCCGTAGCAGACGATTTACTTTCATTTTTCAAGGATGGAGTTAGACCATTTATTATTCCCGAAGGAGTACGCAAGGATAGGGATGACATAGGTGTTGATTGCCCTGATTTTGTTTGCCGAGTTAAGAGAACTCTTCAGAATCAATCTGAGTCGTATAGTGAAGGCAGTCATTAGACTTTTCTTAACTATCATATGCTGAATACTCTTAGATCAAAGAATACTCAGATGCTTATATGACTCCCCCGCGCCATTGACTCTATGTCATTTTTGACGACGTCCTATAGCTTGACTTTCCCTAATTCTGCCGTCCCAACAAGAAAAGTAGTAACTACATATATCATGTGACCACAATATTTTTATTAAAATTGATAAAAATATATTTAGCCACCTTCGGCGTTGTGGCATGATATTTTAAATAAATAATAAGTTGAACGCCAGATCTCCTGAGATCAACTAATAATAATAAATAATGGTTATATCTATAAATTACTGTAGGCTAACCTAGGGCTATACTCTTTTTCCGATATTTCGGAACTGATCCTTTTTTTACATAGCTTGAACAGGAAAATAAAATAGGGAAGGGCACAATAATAATTGATAAACAGAATCAATACTAGGAAGGGTCCAAATATCATGCGAGGAGCACAATACAAAATAAAATGAGAAAATACACATATAAACAAACAAATATATCGCATGTAATCAATAAATTAAAGAAATTACTTCAATAAAGGAAAAGTCTAATCACTTCACCCGAAATAAAATAATTAATCACAATAATTATACCAAAGAGCAGAAAGGGCTGCAATGCAAAGGATATCATTCTCCAATAAATATACAGAATAATCTTTTCACGAAATTTATAATAATCGTAGACAGGACACAAAAGCACAAGAATCACGGTATTATCCGTATGATTCTTTGCGCACGAGCTAAAGAGTTTCTTATAGCTTGCTAAAAGTAACCAATAAAGCCTTCCAAGGAGATAGCAAAATCTAGAGTATGAAATTGGCAGCTAAAAATAACATTAATGTACAAATCGATTTTTGATTTCAATCCACAAATTGCTATATCTCAGCTGAAAAAATTTAATTAATTTTAAGATTTTTACTTCGCTCTACTAAATTTACTTGCAAAATAACAAAATTAATCTACAAAAAATTTTTTCCTACATTATAATACTCAAATAAATATAAATTTTTGTATAACCTTTTCCTTCTTAACTTGACATGCCGGAGCACCCACAGCACCATGTTCAGAAAGAGGAGTTTTGTTACACGTGATATCGTTATTTAAATTCTTTCTAACTCTACATCGCTGTCTTTATTCATTTTACGTATGACATAAAATGTTTCTGTAATATGGTTTAAATTATACCACTTCACAGAAATGCGGTTCCCTTGTTTATTGTAAGTTTCTCAGTTTTCCTTTCAATTTTCTTTAGTTACGACAGCTCTTGCTGCAATCACGAATCCACTTGTCGTAACTACAATTTTACCACGAGTAAAGAAAAACTGAATTCCTCTTCTTATTTTCTTAAAATCGATCAGCTTCTGCAGTTTCTGGTCTCAACTTGCGTATAGCTTAAGGTCATCTATATACAGAAAATATGATACTTGATAAAAATCGTCATTAGGATGTTGTGACGAGGCAAAATTCCACCTGTCACATTAAGTGAATGCACAACTGCTCTTACCGGCTTCGGAAATTTAGCACATCAGATTATCGAAATAAACTAACCGCCTATCGTACCTTGCAGAAAACTCGGAGCGGGGGTCGAATTCCACGAGATCACTTTTAGTATTAAGTATTTACGTTGAACTGATAACCCTGTTTTCCTTATGTAAAATTCAAGCGTAAACGGGAGAGTATGTTGGCATCGAATGTCACCTACGAGTCCACGCTACATCAGGATTGCCAGGCTTGCTGATCCATAGCCGGAAAAGAGAGGGCAAGAGTCAGAGATGCGGTGTCCCCTTCTACGCAGCGATACGCAAAATGCAAGCCATCACCTCAGTTCAGGCAAAAACGGACATCTCAGGGTGTCCTGGATCACCACTCACAATACGAAGTCAAGGAAGAGCCAACCCTGACCGTCAACCAACAACAAACTCTCAAAGCCCATCTTTAACCCTATTTATATAGGTTCCAAATCGAGAAAAGGGTTAGAATTTAGACCTCGCTCGGATCCTCCTGGTTTTCTGTCTTAACAAACTCTTTCTTATTTTGCCGCCAGAATCTCTCACTTCTTCCCCTCCAAGATGGCGGATTACCATTCAAATCCGGACGCTGCAATTGGCTACTGATACTGACAAGCAGAGAGAACGCAACGACTGCCTCCCGCGCTTCCAACGGACCGACGAACCTGGGCATCATCCATCGCGCGTAACTTCACTTTCGCTCCGAGTCTTCGATCGTGTACTTGTTTCTGAGTTCGCTTTAAGAGTTTAGAATAGCGTTAGTATGTTATGTTAAAAGTAACTAAAAAGAGAGTTTAACAAAGAAATTAAGCTTCGATACCGAAATCTCGTCCACAGGATAATGAACGAATCACAGTTTCAACGTAATAAAATACGAAAAAAGAAAAAATAAGTAAGATAAGAAATTTGATAAGAAAGGAAAAAAGTTGATTTTTTTTTATAAATCTGCGTCCTCAGATTTAAGGTGTCTTTTTCTTTGTTCACTGGCAAAGGTCCTGGCGGGTTGCGTGGCGCTAGAGTTTCTTTAAGTGCTTCGTGGAGGGAACTAAAGGAATAAATTAAGACTCTCGATTTAAAATTTGATGAGTAGCGAATGGCAAGAAAGATTGACTCGGTTTAATTAATTGTCAGAAGTGGGCCACGTGGCCGGCCATAATTTATACTATTAAGGGGTAGGCCACGCTAACTTGGCAAGATTGAGGGTTTTCTTCTTTCTGAAGGTTTCTTATATTAAGGCTTACCGAAAGTAACCATTGTTCACGTATTTTACTGATTTTACCTTATTGTATCAAATAAATTTTAGTGCTCTATATCACCAAATGGCTCAATTGAGTTATTTATTGATTAGAAAAAATCCATCTCTGAGTGCTTTCTAGTATTTTTTTTCCTCGTATAATGATACTTTAGGAGTTTCAAGGTTTAAGATTATCCTTTTAATCTGTAAACGTTTTATTAGTCACAGAGTACTCAATTCATTTCTCCTTTAAAAATAACCATCGTAATACCCATTGATCTAGTTATTCTAGGTTCTCTATGATTAAAATACTTGATTCTTGTACTTCAGAGCATCATCGCATGACTTTCAAAGTCAATAATGCGTCGGCATTTTTTAAAACTCCCTCCCTGGGAGTTTAAAAAAGATCCTTTTTGTTCTTCTGTAAGGATGTCATTCTCGGCACAATTAGAATATACCTTATCTGCAATGATAGCTGTAAGATATTTGTAAACTGACTAAACACAGGCTATCGTTCAAAATTCAGATGGATTTTTAGCGTCTAGTTTTTAATGCGACATATGAGTATTAGCCTGGAACATAAAGCCTGGCTTTAGATCTGGGTGTTGGCAGAAAAAAAGTGCTAAAAATGGTACCGAAACTGTAACTTTGACTGACTAAATCAGTCACTTCTAATTGATTGAATCATTCATTTGTTCCTTATTATAAATATTCAATAAAATTTAGGAATTTGCTATTTCGACTTTGTGCCTTTTAGAAATTAAAATATATTTATCTTTATCCTCAGATTGAATGCATAAAATGTGAGCATGGATCCTGCCTTGAGTTGTTTTTGAAAATTTTTCAATAATAAATTGTTTCAGCCCGCATGATTCTGACAATAAGATTTTCTTGAAAGCTCCAGCTTTTTATTCTAATTTCTAGAAAAGATTCTAATAATAAAAGAAATTAACAAATGTTATTTCGAAATCTAAGTAGTGAACTACAAAAGATACCGCAAAAAAATAAATATATTATTTTCATGGAACTATTTTAGACGTTCAAACTTTCGTTTTAACATTTTTTCGTATCTGTCATTGTTGCAAGAAAACAGCAGAAACTTCGTTTGGAAGACAAAAGAATTCTCCTGGCCACAATCCATTCCAACCATATTTTCTCTTTTGCATTTAAAAATCAAATTCTTACCTTCAACAATTGTATGAGATGTTTTTTCGAAATCTCAAAATCTGGTGTCCTATGTAAAATACTTTCCTCAACTTGGGCCTGTGTGAAGAAAAAGTAAGATTAAATTTCTAAATCATTTTTTAAACCTTAATATATATAATCTGCAATAAATGTTAAAAGTCTTACCCTGTTGTTCCCCTTTTTGGTCAAACTGATGTTTGGCTGCATATTTGAAAAAACCATCAGACCCTTCATGAATTCAAGAACTATCCCTCTTCAAAGATATAAATGTACCTTTTTCTAGGTAAAAATGTCATTAGGTGGCAACGTACTATTGTTTGAAGCAGGGAAATGCCGACAGTGTGCCACCAATAGCACACTGTAGTGAAAATTATCATATTACATCATTAAAATTCGACGGTTTACAAAAATATACAAATTCTTTGGAAAATTCTAACCCCTGTTTTTGGATATATATTGTAACCCTCGAGTTACAAGGGGTGCCTAAAAGTAGGCAAAAGCAGTATCACCTGTGCGATCCTTCTGGAAAGTAGCATCCCACAGGAGAAACTCTATAGCGCAGACTCCAGCTACTCCCTCTTCGACGACGTTAGGTCCGTTTCAGTAGCCCCCCACCACATATTTTTACATTCATACAAACCCATTCGATCGCACCCGAAAATGCGCTCCCATAACATTTAAATACGTAATCAAGAAGAACTTTAAATGTACTCCATCGCACCACCAATAACAGGCATTGCACCAGTATGATAACGAAATTATCGGTAAAGCAAAGTGGGGGGGCTGGTGCCATTTTTGTCAAAAATTAACATTTTCCAAATTTCTTTTCATGAACTTATTCAGTTTCAAATGCGCTCTATAGCACCACAAAAAAAATGTTTTGCGCCAATTAATTGACAGAAATACAAATTGGTGGGGGGGCTAGTGCAACGCTAGTGTTAAAATCCCCATTATGCACTAATTCAACTCCAAATGCGCTATATTGCATCAGCAATTAAAAAATTTATACTTTAACGGAAGACCGGAAAATATATAATCTTCCGGTGGGGGGCTGCAGACACACTTCACGTATCTCGAGTCCTAATTAATATTTTTAAATACTCTTCGGCTTATTCCGAAGCACTTCGAATGCGCTCCATCGCACCACCAAAAAATTCAGTTGCGCTCAACTGCAAGTACTGATAATGAGAGAGTGCAATACAGTGGGGGGGGGGGGCTGGTGACACGCTTTACGTATCTCGAGTCCTAATAAATATTTGTAAATACTATTCGGCTTATTCCGAAGCACTTCAAATGCGCTCCATCGCCCAACCAACAAATTCAACTGCGCTCAACTGCAAGTACTGATAACGGGCGTGTGCAATGAGGTTGGGGGGGGGGGGGCTAGTGACACGCTTCACGTATCTCGAGTCATTATAAATATTTTTACATACTCTTCGGCTTATTCCGAAGCACTTAAAATGCGCTCCATCGCACCACCAAAAAATTCAGTTGCGCTCAACTGCAAGTACTGATAATGAGATAGTGCAATACGGTGGGGAGGGGGACACTGGTGACACGCTTTACGTATCTCGAGTCCTAATAAATATTTGTAAATACTCTTTGGCTTATTCCGAAGTACTTCAAATGCGCTTCATCGCTCCACCAACAAATTCAACTGCGCTCAACTGCAAGTACTGATAACGAGCGTGTGAAATGAGGTGGGGGGCTGGTGACACGCTTCACGTATCTCGAGTCATTATAAATATTTTTACATACTCTTCGGCTTATTCCGAAGCACTTAAAATG
>JAAAKG020079036.1:0-16887 GCA_010014905.2 Druon quercuslanigerum | reverse complement strand
GTGTTGTTGAATGTATATCTGTATGTATTTCTGTCTCAATGTATGTAGCCCTTTGTGTATAGCTTCCTGTATTTCTGTATGTATGCATGTCTGAATGTTTGCATGTATGCCTGTATGTATGTCTGCCTATATATATATATATATATATATATATATATATATATATATGCATGCAAGTCTGCCTGTTTGTATGCACGTGAAGCTGTCTCTATGTATTTTTGTCTGTATATCTGTCTTCATGCCTGTATGTATGTCTGTATTTGGTATGCCTGTATGTATGTCTCTATGTCTGTCTGTATGTATACAATTTATCTCTAGGACTTTTTTCGATAAAAAGAAAATTACCAGAGTTGTAACTGATACTATGAAAAAACGTCAAGAGAAGAAAAGCTTTGATTTTTAAGACCATACAAAATAATTATAGTGACCGCCGCTCATCCCGAAACGCTCATTTTACTTCTACTTGCGGCGCGGCGTCAATTCTCGGAAGAACTATATCAGGGGCTACGGAAAAAAATAATAAGCACAAAATTGTTCTTCCAAAAAAGCTAAAATTTTTGCAAATATCAGTTTTGGATAGGACGCATGGTTTTTTCTTTATTACAAAAATTTAAAAATAAAAACTAACTTTTTGGACATACGACACAAGTTATAAAAAAATTGAGTAGGCAAAAGTTACTCTTCCAAAAAAGAGTAGAAACTCATCCAAGTTTCTAAGAAAAGCGTCGTTTTTTATAGTACAAAATAACATTCAAAATATAAAAAATAATTTTTTAAAAACGACACAAGGTACAACAAAATTTAATAGACATTTGTTTACCCAAAAAGGATCCACAAATTCGTTATTAATCGTTTTTAGATAGGACTTTTATTTTTACCTTTTATTTTAATATCTGAATCAGCAATTCCAGACCGAGGCACAGAAAGAAATATAATATACCTTTGATACAATAGAGTTGAACGTAATTTAGGAATGTTCGCATTTTGGAAAAAATAGAGAGCGAAGCACCAGATACGTGATAAGAATGTGTTTGTTAAATCCCAAGGAGCTTTTTCAAAAGGGAATTCACAATCACCAAATTACAGTTTTCGATGCTTTGACCTTTAATTTTAAACGGGCTGCACACAAACGTCGGGTAACTACAAAGGCCGAGTGCGTAGTGTGAAGTAAATATATTATTGAGCGCGAAGCGAAAGATAAATTGTTTTAGAATTGTGATTATTAAATAGGACTCGGCACGGCACTGCACAAAAGAATTGCTGGGCACCATCCAAAATAACCAGGAACTCCCTGACGGGTCCCGAAGTCACGGGCGACGGTACGTACCCTCGTCAGTCTCTGCTCGTTCGTTCGGTCGTTACACGTTTCCAACCAAGGCTAGTTAGTGCTATCGCCGTTTCCGCTCTGGATTCGATATCGAAGGAAGATCTCCGGCCTGTCCACGTTCCTTCTTAGGACCACTTCCATATGCACGGAACTCGACACCTCTCACAGGGGCGGTCAACGCAATGAGAATGAAACGGTGATGGATACCGAGAGCTAGCGCTGCGTACAATTGGTCTGTGAACTAGATCGTATGTGCATGTGTTAGTGCACGTATATGAATATTTACTTCTTTTCATGTATGTCCCCAATTTTATTATAATCTAAGAAAAATTAAAGTTAGTGCAAAATTTGAAGAATATGAGGCAAAAGAGGAAAAACTAACATTTTTTAAATTCTTTTGAATCATATTTTCATAATTTTGCACCAGTGGATCCTCGTTCAAGTGCTTCGTCTTCAAGTGCTTAAACCCCAAATCCTTTAATCGCTTCTATAGAAGCTGGGTTTCCTGGATGGTTTTGCGCAAGTTTTACAGGGACGAAGGTTGGCGGCCGCAATGTTTCCTATTCTGACGATCCACGAGCGGCATTTGCATTAGCTTGGCTTTCGCCTCGTTGAAAAATCCATGTGGAAACAGGTTATGTCGCACGCCGCTCGGTTTTCAAAAATTGTCAAAAAAAAAAGCATGGTAAAACAGCAAACAGACATGGTAAAACAGTCAACCTTTCCCTTGTCCCGTTCACCCACTGACGACGGCAGCGAGCGTACAATTGGTCTGCGAACTAAATATAATCATAATAGTACGCGACCGTTTCATTCCCATTGCGTTGACCGCCCCTGGCCTCTCATCACTACGCCTTTAGTGAATATTCGCGTCATAAAATACATTATCAAGCCCAAAGCGCGATAACCAACAATCGAGCGCCCCAGCTGTGGTCAAACTTGCGAACTGCGTGCTCAGCGCGCGATGAAGACTTTGAAATCTAAAAATAATTAAAGTCAAGTTTTAATTATTTTAAAATTAATTATGACGGGAAGAATATATACAAGTCCTATTTACTTTCGCATGATTTTACAATTGAATGATTTTATCTTGCAATTAGCTGTAACAGCTAGGCGCCAGAATATGTGATGGCCGTGGCAGGCTAGAACGCGACTTACTGCGAAGTTTGATGATAATCTGCGTTTACATTCATGCAACCGAAATAGGGCAAACCAAACATTGTTCAGAAAGAACAACCAAACCTAACAGGTATGATTGTGATGAGTCAAGCGGTCTATTTGTAACGTTTCAGTCACGGCTCACTGAGCTGCGCATTACATGAAGATACATTAAGATACATTACAGAGCATTAATTCTTAATTATTTTCTTTTTACCTGCTGGCCTACTTGCACTTCACAAAATCGAGAATTGCCGCGTTCTGAGGGGCATTTGCCATTAGGACGCGCTTCTCTAACCATAGGTGCGTAGCATCAGTGTTTCTGTTTCATAATATTTCAGAATCGTCTATTAAAGGTGAACTGAAGTGCAGTAGACTTTCTTAAATCTAAATTCTACAGTGTTGATGCACAGAGAAATGGCGTAAAAGCAACTACCTTTATTCTCTTTATTTCATGGCACTGATGAACTAGAAATAAATAATTCTTCAGGATCTCGCACGGGAGTCAGTGAAGTTGGGACTTTATATTTTCAACGCCTTGCTTCACGCCAGAATTTTATTCTCAACTGAAATATGTTTATAATCTTTTATATTTTTCACAATACAGAAAACTGACAAATTACAGCTTTGAAATTTACCAAATTTGTCAGTTTCAAGCGTATTCTGAAAATATGTGTGAAATTTTTCAGCCCAGGTATGTATAGATCTGTCCACTGCCCAGATGTCTAATAATACTTATATCCGCAAGCTCAGAATCCATAAGTTTGCTTTTATCAGATTACTTTATACAAAATACTTACTTTTATACAAAATACGTGAATGACCTTATGCTCGTCATGATTAGGGGCACCACAAATGTATCCAGAAGAATGTCGTGGTGCGAAAGATTTCCCAATGAGATGACAAATCTAGTTTTCCAAAGAGGCATCAATCTCTCTATGCAGCTTACTATGTGTGGATGAATCTTAAAACTTTCCAAAAAACTGATGATAAGTGTATGAGAGGTTGAATATAAACCTTTCCGTTAGTCAATCCAGGCCATTGATAGGACATGCTGATGGGCCGCTCCGTCTTTGAACTCGCACCTGTCAATTAGCAGGTTTTCTCGAAAGCCTGCTGCACCTTTATTCGAGCTACGTTGGTCGTATATCTTTCTCCACACAGGCTCAATTCTTCAAACAATTCTGTTATTTAGGAAAGCTGCAAAGATCTTAAAAAGCGTTTTTAAATAAAGTTATTGGCCTGTAATTCTCTGGGTTTAGCAAGTTGAATTTTTACGGTAGTAGTATAGTGCATCCTAACACCAGCCACTGTGGAATGGGCACTACCGAATTTAAATATGAGGTGAACATGCTGTCAGATGTTAACGGGCAGAAGTAAACTTCTTTTACTAGAAGATCTTCGTACCTCTAAGTGCTTTTCTAACCTCTTTAGTAGTGATTGATTGGCATTCGACCTCCGATAATATCCTGTTGTCGCAAAACTCCGAAACTCATCGCGGATGATATTATCAGTAACTTCTTCAAACTGCAGTGTTTTTGGGATCCTGTTTATCTCACTACAAAAAGTATTTACCTAATTGTCTCTACATCGCGATATTTTAGCGAGAATCTGTTGATTCTCCCTGGTCCATATTTTTCACTTCTTTTTTCTTCTTTTTGCATGTGATAACACCCTATTTTGTCATTAATATTTCTCTAGATATTATGCAGTTTTGACTTATCCCGTGAATGGCCTACCAGATGTTATGTAGTTAATCATACACTGAACATGTAACGCATTTTGTCTTGCCCATCGAATATTCTTCTTCAGTTGATGCTTAGTACATCTCAGGTTCCTCCGAGATTTCCTCACATCCATTTCATTCAGAGCTTGGGATTTAGGACGAATGTGCATTTCAATTCTCCTCGTTGTCTTTAAATCGATTTCATGTCACAGAAGAAACCTACTTTCCACGGTTGGTCTTAATGTTGCTTTCTCATCTTTTACAGCAACTTGTTCAAACAGCGGTTGTGGAAGCCTTTCGCTAACATCCATTTTGCAAGAGTTAGGCATATTGATTTCGTAATGACCAATGCGAAACGTGATGAAATTCTCGGCGTGTTCGTCGCCACAGAGTGTGCGTATGCGCCATAAAACCTATGTGAGCAGGCATAATGCTGGCATCATAGAAGGCTAGAAATTCATTCTTATGTTGATCGGCTCTGTTTGCCGACCCATAGGCCGGAACTCTGCGCATTGGATCGTTTTGATTCGCATCCACAAGTTTTTAGTTGTTTGGTGGTGGCATTGTTTTTCCACGATAAGCTAGAAAAAGGGTCTATTCATACTTGTAGAACCATGCATGCGAAGATAAGGCTGCGTACCCTGAGAGGTCACCCGATATCCCATAGTCACCGTTTAAGACATCTCACCCAAGTGCCATTTAGCTTTTGGCACGATTTTTGCACCTCCGCTTGGGTCTTGGATTACTTTTGGGATCATCCCTGGATATTTTGCACATTCAGTAAAATAGATAAGGTGTGTCACTAATTACAATTTTTTCACTTTGGACCGATAACTTGTAAATACGGGATGTTGGTAAAGGTAACGTAGGGCAACCCATGCGTACCATACTTACAAGTTTATACAGTTTACGTATAAGTTGGCGTGCAGCTCTTTAAAAATGCATTTATTGGGACTAAGAAAAATTTCCAGGTATATCTTTAGGGGATCGCTTGTCTATAATTTTACATTTTACATTCCAGATTATAGTTTCCATTTGTGACATAGGTCAGGACACGTCAGGCAGATCAATATCTGCTCCTGGTATTTCTATTTTGATGCAATTTGATGAAATTATAATGCTATATGAAAGAAATGTTGGGCTTTAAGAAATTTTGAAAGTTTCCGAAGTTGCGAAAGTTATGCCATGTTGAATTTTGGGGGAAAATTTTTTTAGAATTATCAATATTTCTAGAAACGATAATAAGATTATGATAAAAAAATGTATACATTAAAGTTGAAGTAACATATTTGAAGAGGGAATTTTAAGCAGAAGTTCATGAAAAATGGAATCAGAATTTCATTTGGACCCTTTTTCAGGCAAAATTTACAAAAATTGTAATTTATTGCATTCTTAAAATATACCATTTCACCTCTAATTTGTCTAATCTTTATTAATATCTAAATATTTTTTTTTGCAATATTGATAATTTAAAAAAATGTGATCCCCAAAATGCAACATGGCTCAAATTCCGCATTTTCGAAAACTTTGAAGAATCCTTAAGGCCCCAAATTACTTTCACATAGCATTATAGCTTTTTCAACTTTGATTAAAATCGAAGGATCAGGGACAGATCCTGACATTGGTAATTATAATGATCCACATGTCATTGTTTTTGTTGTGAAATTCATGTCATATGTCGAGTCAAAACTAATTGTAATTGACTAAGGCTGGGATTAAAATAAAATAGACTGTTTAAGAATAATTTAATTGGCTTAAATAAAAAAGTGCAAAAATCATAACGAAGATTACCTTATAAGTAGCGGGCTTATAGCTCTACGGGCGAGCGCCTGTTGCGCCGCTCTTTTTTAAAACGTTGCCCAAGTATCGCCTTCACTCTTCGGGGAAACCCCGATAGTTCCGCGTTCTGCACCTTCAAACCACCGCTCTTTTTCCTCGCAGCCCTTGAGCCTGGATTCTGCCCTTTGTCAGAGGGTTTCTTAATCTATTATTTCACCTGCTTTCAAAAATCCCAGACTCTCTGCCCGGAGAACCAATCTCCCGAGATTACAGCTTTTGAGAACCAAGTTTACTAGGCACGGCACGGTGGTTCTCGTGAGAGTGAGTATCCCAGATCACGAAAAATCACGGGTTTTCCCGGCACAGCGCGACTTATTTCAAGGCGATGGTTTGGATCCGGCAAAAGTCTCGTGCAACCTGAGGACACGGAGCGACCCAAGGACCACCGCCGTTTGCAGTTCCCCTGCAAGTGTTTTAGCATATTATTCACATGCAGGGATGCTTTTCAGGCTATTAACCAGTGAGAGCTTGGCACCTCTAAGAGCGCCGATGATGAGGACAATTAATTTAACAGAATATTCCGGGTGCAATCGTCGCAACTCCTTACAAGGTCTCTATACCTCTCTTCCTTTTCATTCTTCTTGGCTATGATGTTTTTGTCAGCTTGTGCCGAAAATCCGATAACGAACATCGCTCGCTTCTTGAAGTCAAGGAGAACTATGTCAGGCCTCGAGTGTGTAACAGAAACAATTGTCGAGAATATAAAGTCCCAGTATATGCGGAACTTCTTATTCTCGACAATTGACTCTATTTCCCTAGGAGCGTTTAGCTGAACGATATAGGCATTGTGCCTTTGGATGTAGGTCGTTTCCGCATTAGTTAAACAACTAGATAGTATGTGTCCTAGATGCTCGGATGTGCTTGGCACGCCCTGCAGCTATCATCGGGAATGTCTTGGCTCAAAATATGGCGGCGGTATGTTAAGGTGAAAATGACACCATCTTGACATACAAAAATGAAATGCTCCTTGTCCGACTTCAATCTGGCTGATTTGAGGAAAGCAAAAGTTAACTCTCAAGACATTGACTGATCCTCCACATTTATGTGGAAGATGCCGTGCATCCTATTATCGAGGAGCTGTTCCCGGTAGTTTTTCTCATGTTCTTTCTGAATCCGGGGTTTCAGGTGTGAATACTCGAGACGGGTAAGATTTGATGCATTCTGCTCACGCCCTGATACTGAACTTAAATCCGAGTGTTGCAGCAGACTCCTCCGCTGCATTGTACAGCCACGCTCCATGACCCACTTAATTATGTTTCCTGACTATTTTAGGAATAGGGTCTCTTCCACTTGCGACTCTATGTGCTGTACCCAAAATAATCATGTTCTGAAGATATTCTAGTTCAATATTCCGCGACCACCTTGACGGCGTGAGTTGCAGAGTCGCGGAACAGAAGACTTAAGATGCATGCTTCTGTTTATGTGCATAACCTTTCGTGTCCCGCCATCAAGGAATCTGAGCTCGTTATTCGTCTATGAAACCACTCCAAGTGAATAGAGTACTAGCGGGACGGAAAGCATCTTCGTTGCAGATACTTTGTTCCTCGCCGACAGTTCGGAAGACCAAATCTGCCGGATGAGCCGTTTATATCTGCTTCGGAGAGTATCCATTATAGATATCCTATCCTGAATGCGACTGTATGGCACGTCCAGGTACGTATAAGTCTCTCCAGCGCAAAGGTGTCGTATAGCGATTCTATCGACGAGCTCAGGGTCTTCAGAGATGCCATTAAGGTTTCCTTGCTTTAAATAAACCTTGGCGCATTTTTCTAATCCAAATTCCATTCCTATTTCCTTAGTGTATCGTTCGACAATCCCTAGAGCTACATGTAGTTGCTCTTTATTTTCGGCATAGATCTTAAGATTATTCATGTAAAATACATGAGTGACCTTCAGCTTTTGGCTAGAGATAGTTGCAATAATCACACGATTTTTGCCGTATGAGATAGCAAATCTGGTTTTCTAAGTGTCATCAATCTCCCTATGCACCTCACGATTTGAAGATGAACCTTCAAGCGTCCCAAAAGACAGATGATAAGAATGTGCAAAGTCGAGTCGAAAGCGTTCCGGCAATCAATTTAGGCCATCTATAGGTCACGCTGGTAAAATGCTGCAATTTTGCAGACACATCTATCGATCAGCAGGTTCTCCCGACATCCTGCTACGCCCTTCTTTGAGCCGCGTTGTTCATACATTTCTTGGTATACAGGCCCGATTGCCCAAACAATCCTGTCATTTAGGATAGTTGTAAATATCTGATACAGTGTGTTCAGATGAGTGCAATTCTTTGAGTCAGCTTAGTTGCTCATTTTTGGCAGGAGTACTGTGCGCTCTTCCACCAACCATTCCGGAAGTGGCTCTTCCGACTTCAAATATTAAGTGAAAATACGGTCCAGATAATGGTGGGTTGAAGGAAACTTCTACCAACAGATGGTCTTGATACCATCTGGTCCCGGAGCAGAATAGTTCTGCATACCTCTCAATACTTTCTTAACCTCCTCGGTAGTGATGGTTGAGCATTCTTCCTTAGGTGTTGTTATGAAGGCATCACACAGCTCCTTAAAGCTATTTATGTATTTATGGGTCTTGTAAGAGTCAATGTAGGTCAGAGAGAAACTTTTGGTTTTATCTGTCCCACTTCTCTCTCTTTCCATTCTAGACTTCTCTTAGCGTCAGAAAGGATCTGTATTCTCTCAAAAATATGCTGCCTGATGGTCAGCAGCTTTGACTTGCTAAGTGTGTGCTAATGGGTCCGGAGTTCGCGCGCGAACTTTCGAACCTTTTCTGTAAAATTCCTGCCAGATGTTATACAGTCAATCCCGCACTGAATCCGGGTCCATAAAGCTTCGATCGTCCTTTATCGGATGCCTGCCCGTGGTTGGTCTTGTCACCTCTCTTTCTCTGCTGCCGGCTTGTTCTGGCTTTGGTAGAGTAGGCGCCCCGCTTACATAGCCCCTTTTTTTGGAGTACTTCGGAATAGTTTCACAGACGTTGATGCAAAAAGTGCTATAGTTCCGGGTGTTTCTCGCACCGCAGAGCATTTAGTCGTGTCATGTAATTCTCTCGTTCAGGGGTTACACTCGCATCGTAGCATTTAGCAAGTAGGGAAAAGGGTTCGTCCATCCTTGTAGAGCCCTGCATACACCTCATCCAGGTGCCATTAAGCTTTCGGCACGGTTTTCACACCTCCGCTTGGGGGTTAATTCCTTCGTGGCCACCCCTGGACAATTGTCCGTGGCTGCCTATTAATTTTTTGTAACCATATTCAGCAGAAATCCTTGGTACAGGGACCCTCAATCCGTGACCCGAGGACGCGTTCGGTGGCTTCCTCATTAGCCCATCGGTTTGATTCTATATAATTACATAAATAAATATATTTATATAAATGTGTGTGTGTGTCATATGTGTGCATGTATGTCTGCAAGAACGCTAAATTTTGAAAAAATTCATCTATTAGTATGGCTTTTCGTACAATCTTTTAGTGTCTGAAACTAAAGATCCAGTTCTTCAGTCAAATATTTTGATGCAAAATTCAAAAAGTTGTAGCATTTTCAGAATTCAGAAAATCAAAGGAAAATGAACATTTTGAGCCGAACAATGCGCGCTATGATGAAAGTCAAAAATGGGAAACTTTGATTTTCATGTCCCTGCAAGATTATCATAACAAATTTTTGTATTATTTGAATAATTAAGAATTTCAATCTTGATCGCACAAAAAATAATCGAAAATTCCATTTTGCGGTCAAACTATGCAAGATATGAAAAAAGAATTAATGGAAACCATGCACCCCAAAAAGATCTACAAAATTGTAATCTTTCACATTTTTATAGGACGTATAGTTTTTGTTTCATTCGTAAGAAAATATTAAAATTAAATTAAATTAATTTTTTTGACAAACACCAGCTACGAGAAAAACAAGAGTTTTTCAACCAAAAAAGAGCTACAAATTTGTTATTTATTATTTATGATAGGATGCGTAGTTATTGCTTCATCCGTAAAAAACCATATTAAAAATATATAAATTAATTTCTTCGACAAACGACACAGGCGACGGAAAAAACAATTGAAAAAAAGTTATCACTCAAAAATGATCTAGAAATTTGTTATTAATTATTTTTTAATGAAACGTGTAGTTTTGGTTTTGATTATAAAAAATTAAATTACATTTTTTTCAAAACGACTGAAGCTATGAAAGAAATAAATACACAAAAGTTGCTCATTTAAAAAATAGCTGTAATAAACCCCCAAAACACATGGGAAAAATGTCTCCGGCAAATTGGCTGCAACTTTCAGAAAATAATGCTCTCGGCATGCCGAACAAAAGTTTCCTGTAGCATTTCAAGATCCTATGATTAGTTTCTGAGCTATGTGAGCTAGAAAACCCAGATTTTCAAGTATCCTCGCACTATGTGTAGAACAAGCGGGAGATAAAACTTAACGTACATTAGAGATTTTATCATGTTTAGTTATTAGAAAAATTATATTAAATCATACTGCGAAGCCTCTGTCTCAAAAACAAGGTATGTAAAACCCTAAAAGTCTTGGAAAAGTCTAGAAAACTCGTTTAACTACTGCATTCCGTGGATTACTGAAATCTATAGTGAGATATATCTCGAAAGAGAGGTTAGGTACATCAAAAAGTTTCAGGCAAAAGTTGTATGGGGCAAAGGGGATTCCTCAAAGGTACCAGTGTCTTTGATCTGAAATGCGATTTTCAAGGTCTATTGTAGGTCAACGTAATTCATAAAAAATGGAAACCGTTATTTTGAGCCCGGATTTGAAAAGACGGGAAATAATAATTGTGAGTCCCCTTGCCTCTCACTATTCGAAGTGACTGATTACAGTGACTCTCTTTTGCCTCTCACTAAGTTCATTCAATTGTTTAATTAAAAGGCTTAAATCATTATTCAACCATTTTCAAAGTCTTCGTATATTACTTAGATGTCTGGATTTTGACCATTCACAACTAGCGTTGAGAACACATTTTAGTACTTGAAGAGAGGGACATCGAATAAACTACTGTACTACTGTACTGTGAACCCCGAATAGTGAGAGGCAACGGCACTCACTGTAATCAAGCAACGCGAGTAGTAAGAGGCAACGGGACTCACTCGAACCAAACAACCCGAAGAGTGAGAAGCAAGGAGACTTACTCTAATCAAGCACCCCAAAGAGAAGATAATCCTGTTACGTCCACGTCGTTGTTAATGGGTAGTGCTAAAAAAGGAAATATTCACAAGTACAACAGAATTCAGCCATTTTTGCATATTTTACCTTCATTTGACCTTGTTATGATCTTTACGAAATGATCATTTCCCGTCTTTTCAAATCCATGGTCAAAATAACGGTTCCCATTTAAATAATTATTGTGACCTCTAAATGACCTGGAAAATCGCATTCAAGGTCGAAGTCTTTGGTACCTTTGATAAATCCCCTTTGCTCCCTACAACTATTGCCTGAAACATTTTAATGCATCTAATCGCTATTTCGAGTTATATCACACTTTAGATTAAAATAGTCCACGAAATGCCGTATTTATTCGTAAATAATAATATAAAAAATACAAAAAATTTAATTTTTGGAAAAACTATCCTGGAGACGAAACAAAATATGAGAATACAATATATTTGATATAAAATAGTTAAATATCATGCAGAGGAGTCTATATTTTGAACAAAATCGTGTGCGAAACGCAAGAGTTGAGATGAGAATGTGTTCGTTAAATCCGAAGGAGCTTTAACAAAATATAATTCACAATCTCCAATATCTATCTTCATTGAGCGTAAATCGGTATATTTAATTTTGGGATAGTATTTTCGATGGATAAAATCATAACTGTTCGTTCAAGGAATGCTGGTTAAAGAACTCGTTCTTTTCATTCTTTTAGGGTCTAAAAAAGTGTACCAAAGGTCAATGTGATACGTTCATTTTTTCGAGAATATCGTGTTTACGGAAAACAGACATACAGGCAGGCAAACACACAAACATACAGGTGTGAAAGTTCGGACATTTGTAATAATTTCTCAATCATAACTGATGATAATATAAAAAAACATGACCTAAAGTATATTTGGTCGCAATCGAATAGATATAAAGTCACTAACATGATTGTATAACCTAATTTAAAAATGTGTAGGAATCAGAAATAAGGAATCAAAAAATTATATCCGAAGCAGACGGAATCAAAATTAAAAGGGAAGAATGGGAGTGAAAATTGGTGAATTTTCCAAAGACTTTATATTATTAGCCAAGAAGTGTTACAGCTAAATACAGAAACACGTCGAAAATAAGAAGACTTAGTCAGCCAGACAGTTGAAAAACGATATTTGTGTAAATTCCACAGGTAACTTTCCATTTGCTTCCACTAATAAAATGCGAGAACGTTAGGTTATGCCCGTAATACGTAATTTAAATAGATGGAATCGCGAGACTTTTGTAATTTTTTTCGTTCTCATTATTAATTATTATTTAATAATAATATAGCTCTCAAAAACTGAAAAGATTAATTTTAGAGAAACAAACTCTGCCTGAATTTCGTGCTATTTATGGGCTCGATAAAATACTCATCGATTATTTCAAAAACCCAACCCTTATCCTTTAGAAAAATTTCAAAGAAAAATATATGGATTAAGTACGTGAAAACATATACCCTAGGTCTGAACGAGTTTTGAGCTCACGAAAAATAACAAATTACATTCTGGGAAAACAACTCATAACACTTACACCTCCCCTTAACGAAAAATATAGTTACTAAATCAAACAAAAAATATAAACCAAAATTCAATGATTTTGCGTAGTTCACAAAACATTGCCGAAAAATTTCGATATGAAAAAAAATCATACTGTTCACCTTCAAAAAACTCTAAACTATACCAACCACCCTACAGTGATAATAAGTGATAATAAAAGAACAAATAAAAAAAACACCTCTGTCGCATTTAATGAAACCCTGTTTGTCTGCCCTCAACTAGAAAATCTATACAAATTTTGATTTAGAATAATTACCACAAAAACTCTTTCCCAAAAATCTTGTTCATATCCTCAGCTCCACAGTAACATTAAACAACACTTGAAAAATGCACCTATTACACTTAAAAAACTAAGTATCAACTTTCATCAATTAAAACCGCCAAAAGAATTTTAAATTAAAAATAAGCACTCAAACAGCGTTCAAACAATCCAGTTAAAAATTTTATCTCCACAGTAACATCCCATATCACCTATGAAATACTCCTATCACATTTATAAAACCAAGCCGAATCTATCATCAATTAAAACAGTAAAAAATATTTCAAATTAAAAATAGTCACCTAAAAAACTTTCCAAGACTCTATTTAATATATCTATCTCTAAAGTAATATCTCTCGAACCATAGAAACTATCCCCATCACATTTAACGAATCAAGTTTCAACTTCTGACAATTAAAAGGGGAAAAAATATTTCAATTTAAAAATAATCAACATACACAGCTTTCCAAGCCCCTAGTAGATATATGGATTCTCGCAGTAATATATCACAACTCTTAGGGACAACCCTTAACAAATTTAAAAAGAATCACTTTCGGCAACTCCCCAATACTCTAGTTAATATATCTATATAACAGTAATATTCTATAACCCTTAGGAACTTTCCCTGTCCCATTTCACGAACCAAGTCTCATCTTCCATTAATTAAAACTGTAAAAAATATTTTAAACTAAAAATAATCACCACACACGACTTTCCACGTCTCAAGTTGATATATCCACCTCCACAATAATATTCCACCAACACCTGGGAACAATTTATATTACATTTAAAGAAACAAGTCACAACTTTCATTAATTAAAAGGGTAAACAATATTTCATATAAAAAATAATAAGCACAAACAGTTTTTCAAGTCTCTAGTAGATATATTAACCTTCACATGAATATTCCACAATCCCTACAAACTAACCCTATAACATGTAAGGAATCCAGCCAAAGGGGTTTTCAACTGAAATTGCCAAAAATGTTTAAATTTAAAAGAATCACACCAAAAATCTTTTCAAAATCCTAGTTAATGCATCTGTCCTCACAGTAATATTCCGCTGCCCCTAGGAACTACCCCTATCACATTGAGCGAAAGAAGTCTCAACTTCCATCAATTAAAAGGGGAAATAATATTTCAAATAAAAATAATCCCCACGCACACCTTTCTAGGTCTCTATTAGATATACCCACCGGCACCCTCACAGTTATATTTCACAACCCCTAGAAACGAACGCTATCACATATTACGACCAAAGCCTCAGCTGCCTTAAACCAAAATCGAAAAAAATATTAAAAATTAAAAATAATCACTCCAGACAACTTTCCAAGACTTTAGTTAATAAAGCTGTCTCTACAAAAAATATTCCACCAATTCTAGGTGAGAGTTGGCGAGACTTGATTTGTTAAATGTGATAGGGGTATTTTCTAGGGTTTGTGGGATATTGCTCAGGTTGGCGGTTTTATTTAAAAATAGCTGGGAATGGATTCCTTAAATTTGATAGGGGTATTACCTAGGGGATTGTTTAAGAGCACTGTAGGGTGTATATATGTACTCTAGAGACCTGGAAAGCTGTGCATGGTAATTATTTTTAATTTGAAATATTATTGTTACCCCTTTTAATTTATGGCAGGTAAAACTTGCCGTGTTGAAGCGTAGGGTAAGCGTGGGTTAACCGTGACGTAAATGTGAAATAAGCGTGGGGTAAGCGTGGACTGAGAGGGGTTCAAGATTGGTTCGATGTTCAGTGTTCACCCACGGTCATCCCACGTTCGTCCATGGTTATGAACAATGGCTCAAGCATGGCTACTAGCCCCACTGCCATGCTTCGCCCACGCTTAAACGTGATTTGATTTGAATTAAACTTTGGCCAAATTTTCTAATATGGACACAATCTACTAAATTTTACTCACTTTTTAGGAAGGATTAGTCGATAAATATTTTATTTTATTGCACTTTGCGAAATTTTTTGAGAAGAATTATTTACTCAATTTTTCTCGATATTTCAAGAGAATTTTTAAGGAAAAATGTACTTTTATTGAAACCTGGAAAATGCTTGAAGATCTACAATATCTCCTTATATTTCTTCGCTTTTTTCGAGAGAATTGTTTCAGGGAAAGACAAATATAGAAATATAATATTCGATTTTACCAAATTTGTTTATATGGACATAATTTGCTTAATTTTACAAAAGAATTACAAAAAAATGACTTCCATTGTATTTTGTGAAATCTTAGAAGACCGGCACAATTTATTTCTATTTTCTTGATTTTTTACTAGTTTTATTGAACTTTACGAATTTCTGAAAAAGCAACATCATCCACTCAATTTTTCAGATGGATTTTGGAAAAAGATGACTTTTATTGGACTTTGCAAAATTGTTGTCTAGGAACATCGTTAGCGTAACTTTGCTCGATTTTTGAAGATACTGGTTAAATAAAATTATACTTTTATTGGACCGATGAGGAAATGTGAATTTCAGAACTTGGGTCTTGCAAATTTTCGTCCATGGTTACCCCATTGTAGTGTTACATATTTGCAATATTTACCCATGCTTGTCCCAATGTATTATTATAAATAACAAAATAAAAGCTAATTCTGAAATATAAAAGAATAATGAGACAATTGTAGGAGAAGGTTTCAAGATCCTGATGAGGAAAAGTCTATTACAGAACTTGTGTGTTGCAATCTTGGTCCACGTTTATCCCATTGTAGTGTTACTTTCTTCCAACATTGACCCGCGCTTGTCCGATTGTAGTATTATAATGACAAAGTAGAAGTTGATTCTCGGATATACATTGTTCGGTTAATAGCAAACCACAATGGTACCACCGTATGTGAACATTTCAGGTGTAGAATTATTGACTTTTGGCTATGTATAGTCGTTCCAAAAAATCATGGCAATTAAAAAAGGGTATGGATTAGTCGCCCCCAAAGTTTGGGATGTCCAGACAAGCTTATGAAAAATACTTGACTGCGCATCCCGAATGTCGGGACAAAACACTTTGTAAATTTTAACAAAAACACTCTAGTAGGTATGGTTTGATATAAAGATGATTGAAACTATTTTTTGAAAGACTTATAAATAAAGAAAAATTTTGAACTCTCAAAAATATATCAACGTCACTAAAAAGTACATATTTCTCCCCAAAATCCTTTAAAAAGCGAGAAAAATTTAGTGAACTACGTAAATATTAACAAGTTTGTACAAGTATTTCTTTACAAATCCTCTTGAAAAAAACGGCAAAAATTTAGTTTACAAATTCTCTCAGAATACCCTTGCAAAAAATTCGCAAATTATTGTAAGAAATTGACTTAATTTTCCATCTTCAAAAATTTTGTAGAGCCAAATAAATATATATATTTTTATTCAACCAATCTCTTTAAAAATTGAGCGAAGTTACGTTAATGATGTTCCTATTCAACAATTTTGCAGAGGCATAAAAAAATGATTTTTTTCTAAAATTCTTTTGAAAAATTAAGTGGGACATTTTGCTTTTTAAAAATTTCGTAAAGTCCAATAAAGCTATTTAAAAATCAAGAAAATGGAAATAAATTGTGTGGATCTTTTAACATTTTACAAAGTACAATGCAAGTGATTTTTTGTGATGCTCTTGTAAAATTAAGTGAATTAATTCCATAAATACACTAATTTTGTAAACTTGCATATTTGCTTAAAAGCGTCAAGGCTGCTTTTTTATTTGGTTTTTGGATTATTGCTGTGGGTATGTGGGTATAGTTTAGGGTTTTTAAAGGTGAATACTATGACCTTAATTTGTAAATTTTTCGGCACTTTTTCGTGAACCCCGCAAAATCATTGACTTGG
>JAAAKG020079025.1:0-16889 GCA_010014905.2 Druon quercuslanigerum | reverse complement strand
ATTTTGAATTTTATGTTCAAACTTCGCGCGGAACATATCTACTTTAGCGATTGTGCATGCGCTTGAGGCCACCTTCGTCAGAAGTTGAAGTTATTTTTTAAACTTTTCACCATTGCAAAACACACTACTGTGAATACTCCGTGTAGTTTTAATAAGAATTTTAACGTAGAATCCGAATTTCACCTAAGTAAAAGTTGATTTTGCTGTTTTTTTGAGTTATTATAGCCGTTTCGTTCATTCGGTTCGCCAGGGTACCTTTCTCCAAACTTTTCCTTTCTTTGTTATCTCTTTTAATTCTTCGCCCCAGCACCATTCTTTCCCATTAATCCATAAACTGTCTCTCCCCATCCATATCATATGCCGCTTTTTTCTTTCTACCCAAACCCTCTGCCCTATTTTCCATCTCCTTTTTGTCTCCCTCCATGGCAGATCTTTCTCAATTCTTTCCCTTCTTCCTCTCAATAATTTATTTTCCTCCATAATTTTCTTTTTCTTCTCTTCACTCCCCAGTTTTACTAGAAAAGTTCCTTCTTTTCCTTCATTCGTCCCTCTTATTCGCTTAACTTCTACTACCCTTACCTGCACTCTAATGTTTTTCAAGAGATTTTTTATTTTCATTTCGCCTGTCTCACTCTCCACTTTCAACCCTTTAACTACTACGTTATTTTTCCTCTTTGCCCTTTCTTTCCCTTTCAAGGTTCTTTCAATCTCACTCAGTCTGTTTTCAGTCTTTCATTTTCGCTTTGCCCATTGTTTTCATTATCGTTCACTGTTTCTCCATTCTCTGTGTGTTTCACCAAACGCTCATTCTTAATTTCTAAATTACTTAACTATTCTTCCAACAGTTTTCTTCCACTATTTTTCTGTTTCTCCACCTCTCTCTGCCTACTCTCTATCATCTCTAGTTTACCCCAAACCTTGTCTTTTTTTTCCTTCCATCGTTTGTTCCATTCTTCCCACTTTTCTCTTACCCTTTTCACTTCCCCACTTACCTCGTTTCCCTGCCTGTTCATATTGCCATTCAAGTCGTCCAATTTCTTTCTTGTTTCTTCTCTAAATCCTCTTATGAGAGCTTCTAATTTTTCAAAAGTCCTCTTATCACCGCTATCTCTTTCTGTTCTTTTCCTTTTAATTTTCACTTTTTTGCTATCTTTATCACTTTTTAACACATCGTCCCCTACCTTTCTTTTTCTCTTATCCTCCCCTTCACTGCGTTTGCCTTTTTTTGCCATTCATCCAGACTCACATTCGAGCCTGCGCTGTCTAGCTTGTTCAGACGCTGTAGGTTTAAGGGCCCTCCACGTTTTTTTCACGCCCCTGAATTTTTTCTTGCTAACACTTTCTCCCTGGTCGACTGATCGGGCCTTTCCTCATCACTGCTGTCCCTGCGACCAACGTCCAGTATCTGTTGCCCTCAGGCGCCAGTTTGTGGACTTTGCGTCATCGGCATCCTACCTTACCACCCAAAGCTCTGTGACAATTCCCGCCTAAATAACCTAACTCTTGCCCCCCTTTCCCCGCGAATATTTTCCTACTTCTAACCTCAGAAATTTCACACCCTCCAAAAACTCACTTCAAACAGCAAACTTTCATCTTCGTACTCTCTGTCTTTTCTGCATCCGCTAACCCTCATTCGCTTTACCAACGCCAAAAAAACCACCACTTGACACAAAGGAGTACTTCCGCGATCGGTACGGAAACCGAACGGATGGTGTTAATTAAAATTGTAACTATCATTATTTATAACAATAATCACTCTATGATTTCTCAATTAATTTTTTAAATAAAATCCGATCAATGTCCGAACGAATGTTAAATATAAAATTTTACCCTGCATTATTTTTTTATGGTGCTTGCAAACCTCCGTCAATTGATTTTTAAACAGAATGATTTAATTTCTAAATAAAGTGATAAATATTTAATTTTATACTAAATAATATAATTCTTGAATAAAATACATGCTTTTTAACAAAACAGTGGTTAAACTGCAAAATAAAAAAATATTCATTTTTAACAAAAAATGTTATAATGCCATTTTCATTTCAAAAATTAAGTTTATATTAAATATAAGATTTTTCAAATAAAACAATAAATATTTAACTGAAATAGTTAAAATTTCAAGCAACAAAAAAATGCTTTTTACGAACAAAATATCTATCTAATCTTTAACTGTTGAATTTTTAAATTTAAAAAATGGTGAATTTGCAACGAACAATAAATAAAAAATTTCTATTATAATTCGGGCCTTAAAAATTTCAAATATTATTTTCGAAAAAAAGCATAGTTTTAACGAAAGACAGATTAAGGGTAAAGGTGGCCCTTTTCAAGGCCACCAAATTTTTCAACGACAAAATAATTGTATTCATACAAAAAAAAGTTTTTTCTTACAGCTCTTACTAAAATTAAATGGCGCTTTTCAGAACCGAAAAATTCTTTAAAGAGGAAAAAATCATGTTCATAAATTAGTGTATAATTGGATAAAGTGTATGTAAGTTAAAAGTCGTTAAATAAAATGCCGGAAACAACTCAACAGTGTGTCTCCTGCTCTGAAGATCATCTATTTGTATTGGTGAAAGAAATTTAATTTAAAAGAAGGAAAGACCTGTGGCGGAGCTGCAAAAGCTAACCGGCCTGAAAAGAAAAGAGTTTGGCGGAGCTATAGTAACCTTACCGACCACTGTGGAGGCAGAAAGGAAAAAAAAAGAAAATCTGCAGTTTCGCTTCATCTAAGTATTTTCCCATCGGACGCTTCAGTCTCGCCAGGTTTCAGGAGTTGGGGCAGGTTTTATAAGGAAACGAACAAACGGTTTATAATATGAAAAGATAAACAATATATTTTTCTATAAGACTACATTTCTAATTAGGTTCTAAGTGTGGTGGTGTCGTGTGATCGCTTGCGTGTATCGGTGTGTAGTGTGATCGTCTTTGCCATTCTTAAGTGGTGTGGTCCGAATGTACAAGATGTGTGTTGTGTGTGCTTGCGAGAGAGTGGTTATTAGGCGGTGAGCCACGCGTTGGATAACGAGGACGAGGGCGACGGAGTGGTGCGCGTGACGTCCCGGGCTCCCCGGAGCGAAGGTCTTTGAGCTGTCCTGGGGCCGTACCCTGGAAACAAAATGAAATGCGGGCGCCGGGTTAGCTGTGTATACAGGTCATCGGTCCTGCGTGATGGGAGTCGGGCAACCAGGTCACCTCCACACGGTCAGTTAAGGTCAGGTACAGACAGGGGGGACGTCGTGGCCCCGACTAGCGTCGGAGGCCGGAATTCGCCCCGGGGCTTCGAGGAACGGTAGCAGGAGCGGAGCCACGGATACGCTGACCAGGGGTACCTGACGCCGATGTACCCTATACTCGAAAGGTGGCCACGGGGGCACCCGTCGACCGTCGACCAAGTCGGCTACGAGGAGCGGGATCAGGAACGGTACCAGGAGTTAAGGAGGGTTGTCTGACCGTCTACTGGGAGTGTAGGACGGCCAGAGGAGTTGCACCAGGTGAGAGATCCCCGATGTTACTCGGTTCATCGCATCCGACAAACTGCCGTTTCTGCGTCGCGCAGCTGGGTATATAGTCTGTGTCTGCGCAGCGCGTCGGCGCACTGGACGGTGGCGACTGGAAGGGAGCAACATCGATGAACTGCTGTGCGCGTGGGCCTGGGTGCTATGTAACGGTTCGATACAAAAGTAAAATAGTTCCTTCAGTGTTGTTACCAGGAAAAAATGGGGATGGACTTCCTGAAGATGCTCCGCCTAAGGAAGCCGATGACATTGACGTTTCTATTAATTTGGATGATTAAGGAGGAAAAAGTATTGAAGCAGCAAAAGTTGCTACTCCAAGCATGGACTTCTCTCCAACTACATTGTAATGTGGCAAATTTAAAACCACTGGATCCTTCTCGACCGGCCAGGACCGAATCCCATCGTAAAAGAAAAAGGAAAATTATTTCCTCTTGTATCCTGGGCCTGGAAAGATGCTTCACAAATAACTTAAACGAGTTTGGGAAAGCCTTATCTGCCGCCGGAATTTCATGTATGTTTAGGTTTGAACTTTGCTGTAAGGACCCGGACATCTACTTCGCACGACAATTTCCCTTTGCTAGGGATTATCAACGTACCCCGCTCTCTGGGTGACGTCACGACGAGCATCAGCTGTTTTGGCGGGCTTGCGTAATCTACTTCAAGGATCAACGACCTACTAAGAGAAATTCAGATAATTCTAAATTTTTAATATTATCGAATTCTCCTGATTCTTTAAATTAAAAATTTTTCTTGTAAAATAGATAACTATTTTAGGTCCGTGATCCTATCATAAAGAAAAATCCTTTTATATAAATTGTCGTTGCAAGTCAAAGGTTTGGAGGGACTTAAAGCGCGGCAGATTGGTTATTTCCGATCTCCCGCGCATTCGCGGTTTGTCAACCTCAGGGTTGCTCCTTGCTTCGGGAACTCCGGCGAGTCATTCTGTTTTGACTGCTTGTGGAGGATTCACGCTGACGACCATGGACCGTCAAATTTTCACACGGGAGGATCTAATGGAGGTCTTTGCTGCCGTTCACCGGACTCCCCGAGTAAGTAGCGAGTCTGGTGTTTAATCAAGAGGCAGAGGGGTAAGCTAATTGGCTCAAGGGTCGAGCATCTTTTGGGATACATCCCATACGCGTATTATTTGTAAAGGTGTAAGAATAATGTGTTTGAGTAATTAATCTCATCACACTTTTCCTCCTTCTCTTAAAACTTAATTAATTAGCTTGAAAAATGTATAAGTGTCAATAATTCGTTCTCTTAACAGAGTCTTAACCTGTAAATATAAAATTAAAACTAAGTTGTTTGAATTTGAAAGCTGGTTGACTTAGTTACTTAGTTAGAATCCAGAAACCCACCTCAAAACTAGTACCGGCATAATTTTAACTCTTTCGCATGCTCCTTTTTAGGTACTAGTCTTAACTAAATATGGAGGCTCAAGCACCCAGGCGTTGTTTTAAATTTTAAACGCCTCTTAATGTGGCTGACTCTGGAGGTTTTGCGGTCTATTCCGCCTCAGATATCCTATAATATTTGTTGACGTTTCAGCATTCCATCCAGGGGACGCAGCTCGTTCCAACATTCTGTAAGTGGATTTCTAATTCACTAGGAAGCGATGGATCGATTAGAAGAAGCCTACATCTAGGTTCGGGAAATGCGTCAAAAGAAAGATCAAAATGAATAATCGAAACCAAAGAAGAAATCTCGAAAAAAGACGAGAAAAATTTAGACGCTGAATTAATACCAGAAGTAAAAGCTGACCATGAGGATAAATGTGCAGAGGATAAAGAGGTGTCTTAAATAGCATCTTCTTCAAAAAAGGAGGAAAATAATTTGAAAGTGAGAGCCTCAGAACGTTTAATTTGGAAGCACAAAGAATTGAACCCAAAGACCTGTGCAATTTGCGAAGAGGTTTTAAGTGCTAGGAAAGAGAGTGACAATTTAAAAACTAAAAATAAACGGTACTCCTTTTCCCATTTCATAAACAACTCCAAGTTTAAAATCAAATATACAAAATCAGCTTAAAACTTTGGTGCACAAGTTTTAATTATTCCAAAAAAATAGATATTCACTTACTCTAATGATTATGTTCTTTATGTCATATGTAAGCTTTTTAGGATGCATTTCTTTTTTTCAAAGAATTTTTCTTATACTTTGCGTTTTCCTGGTTCCTTATTTATTCAGTGTCCTGAAAAGATTAATTGAAAGTATAAATAAAATGTGCCCACATATCTTTTTGACTTACATTTAGGTATGCGAATAGAATGAGCAAGCTTGCAAATAACATAAAAGCTAATGTGTTTGCAGAAAAAATAGGGACTTTAACAAAGCTTCAGCAAACTTTTGTGCAGATGATTCTCAGAAACGCAAATAAACACCGTAATGCTAAGCGGTTCACAAGAGATGAAAAATTTTTATGTCTCTTAATTTATAAAAGATCGGCTTCAACTTATCGCTATTTGGGAACATTTTTGCCCTACTGAAAGATGCTGCTAGTCGGATGCTCTGCAAACAACGTACAAACAGTTATCGTGGTGCATCAAGGATGTTGTCCAAGCCGTATCCGCAGCCGGATTTATTGTGGCAGCAAAAGTTTGCGATCAGGGATCATCTAATATGGAGGCCATTAAATTGTTACAAAAGAAACGGACAAAGTACGGGAAGAGAATAATCTTCTGACCAAAAATTTGGAATCCGACATTGTGTCCAACGTTGCAGAAAAGGAGAGAAAGTTCGCCAACTGGGGCCATATTCTAAAAGCATATTTAATCGACGCGTATTCTCCCCGAAAAAATCGTATGGTGCTTGCTTTAACGGGCGAACACGTCTACGTTGATAAAATTAACAAGATGAGTGTCAAATTAATGATCCTTGGTCGTCTGCATCAAAGGAGGATTTGGTGATGAGATTGAAAATTCGTATATGATTTATTGGTTGGTTGCTGAGGAGTCGCTTAGTCTAACCGTATCCAGTAATTGCTCTTGGTTTTCCGCATCAACAGGAGAATTTGGTTATGAGATTAGGAATTTGTCTAGGATTTATTGATTAGTTACTGAGGAGTCGCTTATTCAAATTGTATTCGGTAATTGCTCTTGGTGGTCCACTTCATGAAGAGGATTTTGTGATGAGATTGAGAATTCGTCTACAATTTATTGCTTAGTTGCTGAGGAGTCGCTTAGTTAAACCGCATTCGGGAATTGATCTTGGTACTCTACCTCAACAGGAGGATTTGGTGATTAGATTGAGAATTCGTGTAGGATTTATTGATTACTTGCTAAAGAGTCGCTTAGTCAAACCGTATTCGGCAATTGCTCTTGGTTCTCCACGTCAACAGGGAGGGAGATTGAGAATTATTCTCGGATTTAATGGTTGGTTTCTGAGGAGTCGCTTGGTCAAACCGTATTTGGTAACTGTTCTTGGTGGTCTACCTTGACAAGATGCTTGGGGAGAGATTGAGAATTCGTCTAGGATTTCTCGATTAGTTTCTCAGGAGTCCCTTAGTCAAACCGCATTTGGGAATTGCTCTTAGTAGTCCACCTCAACAGGATGATTTGGTGATTAGATTGAGAATGCGTTTAGGATTTATTGGTTAGTTGCTGAGGAGACACCGTATTCGGTAAGCGCTCTTGGTAGTCCACCTCAACAGGAGAATTTGTTCGTGAGATTGAGAATTACTCTCGGATTTATTGGTTGGTTGCTGAGGAGTCGCTTGGTCAAACCATATTTGATTACTGTTCTTGGTGGTCTAGCTTGACAAGAAGATTGGGTGATGACATTAAGAATCCTTTTAGGATTTATTGGTTGGTTGCTGCGGATTCGCTCAGTCTAAAGGCATTCAGTAATAGCTCTTGGTGGTTCACCTCAACAACAGAACTGGGTGATGAGATGGAGAGTTCGTCTAGGATTTATTGGTTGATTGCTGAGGAGACGTTTAGTCAAACCGTATTCGGTAAGTGCTCTTGGTCGTCCACCTCAACAGGAGAATTTGGTCGTGAGATTGAGAATTAATTACTATTATTTATAATTTATTCCTAACTAAAAAATCCAAGAAAACTTTACAATGAAAGACAAACCTGCAACTTTCTAGCATTACGTGAAAAGATTGCTATAAGCAAAGAATGAATGTTTAAAAAAATTAACTCTATTAGGATATTGTTATGAATAATAATAAGTGTTTGCTACTTGAAATTTGCCAATTAAAATCTTTCTACTGCGATGAAGAATACAGAATAATATAAATAATGATATAACATAAAGGTTTCGAATATCTCTTTATTTGTTAAAACAAAATATTGGATAATTTGGAAATGATTCCAATTGTTTGTATATTTCTTATCTATTTAAAACTTCTTAAATTTTTGAAATAATTTTTAAAACAATCGAATTTTAACTGTTATTCTTGAAATAAGAATAAGAATAATAATTATTATTTGACCTTCATTTTCATGACTGCATCGCGAATTTATTTTTTAAATCTGTATAAACCCGGTGCCGGCCAATTCGAAATATTAGTTTCGCATGTGTTCTGTGTGCAGCGCTAGTGCTACCCATTCCTGCAACTGAGATTAATCGCTGTGGATGTAAGGATGCTTCGACCAGTGTCTCCAGAACGGGGGATTTTTCGGCCCCCACCACTTTACCATCTGGGAGAAATGCATGCAAGCGTAGCGTGTCGGCGAGTCGGCTATGTTACATGCTGCGAAGACCAGCCTCTTGTTAAGCCGAAAATGCACGAGCAGGAATCCGAAGTCTCCCGATTTCACGAATGACGATCTAGCTGCTCCCCACCTGTTCGCCAAATTTATTTTGTTCTTGAAATCCCGAATTACCTCAGAGTCATTATGCCAGCGTGGACGTTTTAACGAAAGAAAAAATTCCCGGTTTGCAAACAGTTTTCACGGTCAATTTAAAATTGTATTTAATTTTAAAATAATGTATTTGAACGCTCAATAATTTACACGTTTAAAATGGAAGCTACTAAGACTTTTCAACAGATCTGTTTGACATTAAATGCAGCTAAACAGCCAAATTAAAAATATACATTTTAAAAATAGGATAGTTGAATTGTTTCTCTAAGCTGAACACTTCTTAAATTAAAAGTTATTCTTATTTTGAATAGTTTACAAATCCTAAAAATGCTTTAAAAATTTATTTCTTAATTTTGAAAGATTTACATGTTGTTTGATATTTTTTCAAATTTTTAATTATTCAACATTTTTTTAGAACTCTATATGTGATTTTAAATTAGGCCGTGGACTATTTGCACCAAAATTTGTGTACGAATAGCTCGAATTTTTTTGAGAATAATAGGTGTTCAACTTTTATTTATAAAACTTCAATAATTTGTTTTTTTTGATAGAATTATAGTTATAGCATTTTCAAAATCCATAAAGATAAACCAAAATGCAGATTTTTGTACCATATTTGGTTTCGGGCAACAGGTTTCAGAAATGCAATTATAAAAGTATCTCCATTAATTAGTGAAATACTATAAAAATTACTATGCTTTTCAAATTATACAAAAACTTAAAAATCTATATTTTTCAGTTGAAAATTGATTTCTTCCATGGAAAATTGAACTAGTTTGTAGAAAATTCAATTTCCATCTGAAAATTTGCTATTGCATTTTTGGTTAAATACTTATTAAAAAAATTTAATATTAATTTTTAAACTTGAAAATTTTACAATTATGTTGAAATTTTTTAGAAAAATTATCTTTTTTGGTGAAAAATTCATATTTTTATAGAAAATTATTCTTCTTGGTTAAAAATTCATTTTTGTTTAATAATTTGACTTTCTTGAACAAAAATTTTCTTATGCTAAAAATGTAACTATCATTTTTGGTTGAAATTTTTTTTATTTGAAAATTAAAAAATTTTCTTAAAAGTTTTTTTGCTTTTTTTTCTCTAAAAATGATCATTTCTTAGTTAGAAATTCATCTTTTTTTGGTGGAAAAGTGTTCTTTTGGTTAAAAAATTTAACTCTTTTAAGTAAGCATTCATTTATTGGGTTGAAAATGCCTTTTTTGGTTAAACTTTTTTTCTTTTTGTATAAAATGGTTAAAAGTTCATGTATTTTTTTTGGAAATTAAACTATTTTGCTGAAAAAATTTAGTGGCAAATTAATTTTTTTTAACTGTTTAAAATATTGTTAGCTGTCGCGAAATTTTATCATTATTTTGAAAAGTCATGCAAGCTTTAAGAAACTCTTGAAAAGCTCTTGAAACTTTTCGATATTTTTTTTAATTCTTTTAGAATCTCTTTGAATCTATTAAATATTTTTTTAATTTACTCGATTATGAAAATAATTTTTTTTTCTGCAAAATTAAAAAAAATTGCCTTTAAAATGTTTCGGATTCTTTGATAATTTTTGAAATCTTTTTAAATGTTTTAAAACAATATCTTAAAATTAATCTTTCGAAATAAAAAATTATTTTAATTATTCCTAGGAACCTAAAAGAATTTTTTTCAATTTCGTGAAACCCTAAAAAATGCTTAAAAAACTTTACAGTTTGAATTCTTGTCGAATCGTTTGAAAATTTCTGAATATCTCTTAAACTCACTCAAATTTAAAAGCACATGTTTTAAACCAATATACAATAAAACATAATTTTGTAACAGAATTGCAGAAGAATACTTAAAAAGATTTACGTTTCTTCATTTTTCTAAAATTACGTAATATAGCAAAATTGAAAAACTTTGCTTCCGAATGTTTTATTTACTTTTTAAATTTTTTCCAATTTACTCTTAGAATTCATTACAAAAAAATCATTAAAAATTTTCGCATAAACTTTCTTCGATTCTTTTCACACCATGCTAAATTCAGTTTACTTGAAAACTCCTAATAGCCGGTTAGCCACTGAAAATTAATAGTGAAGTCGGGATAGGGGGGGGGGGCGGCTCAGGTTCTTGCTCGTGCATTTTCGGCTCTACACGAGGCTGGCCTACGCAGCATGTAGCAGAGCCGACTCACAGACACACTGCGTTTGCACGTATTTCTCCCAGAGGGAAGAGTGGTGGGGGCCGAAAAATCCCATGTTCTGGAGACACTGGCTTCGACTTGAAGCCGGCGATTTAATTTGCGAGGCGGCAGTTGCTTGCCATTGCTATAACTTTTTTGATGTTCGAGATGTTAGTTCACGTTTACGGTCTGAACAAAATGAATAATTTGTTGCTCTTTATGAGTTTATCGAGAAAATTGAATTGTTCTTTTTTATTACTTGAAAGTCTCAATTTAAAAAAAAACACTGTTTCAAAAGGACCAGAGAAATCTATAACCTTTTTAATACAAATTTTAATATTAAATACATTTATCGCTTGATTATATTATATTATTCATTTATGAATTATATTAGTTTTTGTTTTCTTCAAGTCTGATTCAAAAGTTTTAGTAAGCATTTTTATATTTCAAAATATTTGAAAAGTACAGAAAATTAATGAATTTGTTTTTCAAGAATGTTAAACTTCTGACCAAGTCGTGAAATTTATTTTTTTTAATATCCTCGACAGAACCTTTGGCTATTTTGTATGAAATTTTAGTGCGCATTGAAACTGTTTATTTCTGAAAAACATACGCGTAATAAAAAAGAATGTGTCCTAAAATTTTTAATCTCTGTCGAAGTGATAAGTTTCATTACTGTTATAACTTCTGATAAAAAATATATAGCGCATTTGCAATAAAATTTAATGTGCAATAAAAATTATGAGCAAATAATGAACAAATATAAGAGAGAATAATCCTTAAAACAATTTCTTTCTTGTTTGTGCGTATATGTTTTTAAATGAATCAAATTTTTCTTATAATTTGTAGAAAATCCTGCAAATTCTAAAAAATTTCCTTAAAACCTTCCACATTGTTTTGATTATTTTGGAAATTTTTCTAAAAATTCTCGTAAAATAATTTTTCAATTTTTCCAGGATTCTTAAGTATATGTTGTTTTTTCTTTTCAAGCTTTTAGAATTCTTAAAAGCTTTTCAAATTTTTGTTTTGAAATCTGAAAAAATCTAAATTTTGTTTTAAATTAGGCTGTAGCAATTTGCACCGAAATTTTGGTAGGAATAACCGAATTTTGTCCGTTCACACACTCAGTTAAATTATTTGAAATCATTTCAAATTTTAAGTTAATTCTAAATCTCTTCAAAACATCTAAATATCTCTCAAAATTATTCAAATTTTTCAAGAAATGATAAGTTTTCAATTTTTTTTGTACATTAAAATTCAAAATTTTCACTTACAAATTAAACATTTTTTAAATAGAACCATTGGTAAACATTTTTTTGTTTCAAGCTATTTGAAAAGTACTGAAAATTAATGAACTTGATTATAAAAAATGTCCAATCTTTGTTCAAGTCGTAAGTTTAATATTTTATTATTGCTCCGACCGAATACTTGTTTTTTCTTATATAAAAATAAAATATCCAACAAATTTACGAATATCTGGTTCTAAAATTCTTAATCTCTTTCGAAGTGATAAGCTTTATTATTTTAAAAACTTCTAAAACAAAATTTACCGCTTTTTTGCAATAAAATTTAATTTGCAATAAAACTGTTTACTTCTAAAAAATGTATGCTGACTTGAATTTTGTGATTTTTTTTGGAAATTCTTACTCTCCATTGGCTTTTTAGTTTTTAACAAATAATGAAACCTTTCAAGATTCTTTTAAAGCTCCTGAAGCTTATTTTTGAAATTTTTTGAATACAGCTTACTGAAAATCTTCTAAAGTTTAAATTCTTTTTAACTCTTTCCACTTCAACTAAATGCCTATTGAGTTAAATCGATTGTTCAAATTTTTAAATATTTTTCAACTTCACCGAATATTATGAAAATTACGGATATTAAGAAAATTCGTTTTTTCTCATCTTATCTGATCTTCTAAACCTTTTAATCTTTATGACAAAAATAATGCTAAAAATTGCACAAGAACGCTCAAAATGTTTTCCGCTATTTTTAAAAATGCTAGGAAATAATTTCAAAAAAATTGTGAACAAATTGTGTTACAAAACTATAAATTAAAATTTTCCCACGGAATTTCTTTTATTCTCTTGACGCTCTGCGAAATTCGGTTCACCTAAAAACTCCCTTACAACTTCCCAAAGCGAATCATGAAGTAGGGTGAGCTCGGGTTCGTGCTCGAGAGTTTTCAGCTTTGCACAAGGCTGACCTACGCAACATATAACAGAGCCGACTCACGGACACGCTCCGTTTGCATGTATTGCTCCCAGTCGGAGAAGTAGTGAGGGGCCGAAAAAGCGCACGCACTGCAGCCACTAAAACTAGTCATATTTTCGTAATGCAGAGAAGACAACCAATCAAGTGCGTGCACATACCCAATGCTACGTTTGCATGCGTTACTGCCAGTTGGGAAAGTAGTGGGGGCTGAAAAACCGCACGTTTTCCCATGACAACATTCTTCCTCGTGGGATTAGATAACGGGCTTTGTATGGTATAAAAGCCGCGTCCCGATCAGAAAAGGTATCATCATTTTCTGAAATGAATCTGCCCAAAATTACTTTTCTCGCTGTTGCTTGTGCGGCTCTTCTCTTTGAAGTTACTGACGCCTGGAACTGTGATTTTCATCATACAAAAAAGGGTGGAGCACCCTGTACAAGCAACAACGATTGTTGCTCCACTGTCTGCAAAGCTTTACGTGAGTAGAAAACATAATAATAAACAGTCAATTTACGAAATTTTTATAATCATTGCGATACATGTAAGTTTAAAAAGAACCTATGGGGAATTATTCCTCCTCGAACTACAGGTGGTGAAATTTGCATCCACCGGGCAAAGCGGGTATTTTAAAATTCTATCAAATCTGTTGTTTTTAATTTTGTAATTTTTATAAACAAATTGCTCTTTTAAATGTTTATTTCACATTTTATACTCTTCAGGCAATTTTTTTGAAAAGTAGTTTTAAACGAAAGCTTGACTTTTTTCCGATGAAAATGTTGTTTGGCATTTTGGTACTGAGAATATTTTTGTAGTAATGCGAAGATATCCGAGCGAAACCCTTGCTCGCGCGATCGGACAGATCGGCCAGTTCATTGGTACGGAAACTTTCAAAAAACTAATTTCAGCGAATTCCTCTCTAACTCGAACTCTTGCGCTGGTCCCTTGACATTCCTATACTGACACATGTGTAAAAAAAACCTCTATAACTCGAACTCGAACCTCTCTAACTCGAACTCTGGGGTTTTCCCACCGACTGTCGCCCCAACTTCATTGCCCTACCTGGCCTTCTTTTAGGTATGGCTTTACTCATACAAATCTCTGGAGCATCCCATACGATTTTTGGGATTTCTCACAAACTGGCGCGACACTTATATTGCAATTCTCAGGTGGTGCGGGGTTGTTACCCCAATTACGCTAATCGCAGTCACCATTCTTCTTAAAAAGAAATCGATAATCTGCAGAGGCAATGGTCTCCATCGGATTTCCGTTGAGTACGTGTCTAAATTCAGTTTTTCTAGTCTATCTACGTTCCGTGTGTTTTTGCCACTTACAAAATGTCTATTCTGAGCCCATCACCTAAAAGAACTTTGAAAACTTTGACTTTAGCTGAAAAAGTTGCTGTGATAAAAGAAGTTCAAAAAGGGGCGGAGAAAAAGTCGGGAGTGGCTGCTGAATTCGGAATTTGTCGGAATACTCTTTCCACTTATCTAAAAAACAAGGATAAAATTATTCAAGATTATTCGAGTTCTCAGACGAATCAGAGTAGAAAAAGATGCTGAGAGGCTACGAATGAGGAGTTATATGGATGTGTAACGAAGTGGTTTAAAGAAGCTCGCGATAAGAAGATTCCTGTCAGTGGCCCGATACTTCAGGCGAAAGGTCAAGAGTTGAGTAGCAGTTTAGATTGTTCTAACTTCAAGGCGAGTAATGGTTGATTGCAGAAGTTCAAACGCCGTCACGACATTATCGCGAAGAAAGTGTGTGAGGAAAAAGCAGCTCTTTTTTATGAATGTTTGCCGAATAAAACGTTAGCTTTAAAGGGAGAAGATTGTAGCAGTGACAAGCTAAGTAAAGTTTGCATCACCGTTCTTGTTGGAGCTAATTCTGATGGCACTGAGAAGCTTCCGCTTCGAACAATTAGGAAATCTGCCGATCGCCGATGTTTTAAGAACGTTAAAACAAAGTCATTCGAGTATGAGTCTAACAATAAGGCTCCTCAAGTTAGATAGCAAGTTTGCCAGAGAGAAAAGGAAAATCCTACTTTTCATCGATAATTGCAGTGCCCATGGCTCAATACCAGAACTACGAAATATCAACGTAGTATTTCTGCCGCCAAACACGACGTCTGTTCTCAGCTAATGAACCAGGGGATCATTAATTGTTTCAAGAGTCCTTATCGGTCCATTTTAGTGTGCGACGTCTTGAATTGAAATGCAACATCGAGCAAAATTAAGGTAAAAATTGAAGTTTTGCAAGCTTTAAGGATGTGTGCGGAAGCGTTGCGAGAAGTTGGTGCACAAACAATTAGAAATGGATTTGGAAAATCAGGATTTCCTGTTGCAAAAGAGAACTTCGTCATCGCCGAAGAAAGCCTACTTGAAAAACCAAAGTTGGACGAGGAGTACGTGAGGATCAACGAAGACGTAGCTATTTGCGGCGAGCTTACGGACTCCGAGATTTTAGAAGAGGTCAAGGTGAAAATGGCTCCGCAGTAACCCGATGAGGAAGAAGAAGAATATCAAGAGCCATTTTCAGTAGTCCCAACCCCCAGTGAAGCTTTGGAATGTCTTGCAAAATTTAGAGTGTTTGCTGAATCACGCCTAGATTTGAATGAAGAAATTTTTGTAGCCCTCAGCAAGCTCAATAAATTTGCAGCGAAAGAGAAAGTTCCCAGTTTAAAGCAATCCAGCTTCTCTGACTTCTTTAAAAAAAAAAAAAATTTCCCCGCCCCCTCTCCTCTCCACATTATAAACAATCGGCCCTTTTCAGAAGCAACAATTATTCGAACGTTGGACAAATATTTTTTTCGAGGTTTGGCTCTATATTTTCATCAATACTGACACAAAACAGACTTGTCAAAGGCTGAAATTAATCAACGATAGTTTCAACTATTTATGTAAACAAATTATACAGGATTCGTCCTTTCTATGGCTGGATTCAACTTGGTGTCGTGGATAGCCAAAAAACAAGACATCCATGTACATAGATTTTCATTCGTTTCTTATATTGTACCTAGAAACTGTTAAAGTTTAGATTTTAGCGCCTTTAATCGTACTTCTCGTGGCTTGCGATTGACCCACCATCTACTGGTTTTGTCGCGCTGGGTTTAACTGCTAAAGTGGTTCTGCGGGGCAGTCGGCCTAGTTGTGTAAAACGATCAGCACGTACATTTGAATAAAGTATCCTTTAACTGAAATTTTAGTCTTTCATTACTTTATTTCCTTCAACAGGTTATGGGCCCAGTATCCAGCTTTATAAGTTTTAAAAGGCTGTAAGTTTAATCCGCGAAACGCGAAGTTATTCAGTGAAATATTTAACTTTAATCAGTCTCTTACTCGTGTGTGCGCAGTTTCCACGAGAGTGAAAATGGAAGTTCCAAGTAAACTCATTGTTCATGCTTTATGGAATCTCAGACATAGTGGATGGCTCAAGACAGCAACCCGCTGACCCGGCATCAGTCGAAGGTAAAGCCTTCGTAAAGGACAATGCGAGAGCCATGTTCTTGATTTCGTCGACTCTGGAAGCCTCTCAGCTCGAGTGCTTGCTTACATGCACTACAGCCAGGGAGATGTTCAGCATGTCGCAAAGGTTCAAAACATGGCAGCGCGACTCATAGATGTTGGAGAAAATATCTCAAACGTTGCCATAATGGCGAAAATTCTAGCAAGTCTTCCATCAAAGTACAACGCTTTGCAAACAGCCTGGGATAGCGTACCTACAGAGAACCAGACTCTAGAAATCCTAGAAAAAAGGCTCATAAAGGAAGAAAGTCGTCTAACGACAAACGACGAAGCGACAACTGCCTTTTCGGCCTTGAGTCTCGATAAGAGCCGAAAATCTACGAAGTCAGAGCCGAAAGGTGACTCATCGAAGAAGCTAAGCAGAAACGTCTAGTGTTATTACTGCAAGAATAAAGGACACTACGCCCGAGAGTGCCGCAAGAAGAAGCGAGACATCAAATCCGACCAAGAAAGCAGCGAAACGAAAGACTGTGCCTTTATCGCAACGTCTCTCAGTAACAGCTTTGAGTCATCGTCTCAAGGAAGGAGCAATAGTCCGACACGTGAGCAGATCGCGCGGCTGCTGAAATCTGATATGAAGAATGCCTGGCTCGCTGACAGTGGGGCATCTAGACACATCACTTATCGTCGCGAGTGGTTTAGTGAGTTCCATCCAAGTGAGGGCGAATCTATCGCTCTTGG
>JAAAKG020079014.1:0-16890 GCA_010014905.2 Druon quercuslanigerum | reverse complement strand
GTGTTTTTAGTTTTGTTTTTATGTTTTGTTTTTGAATGAGTGAAGGGATCGGAGTGGGGGCGTTGGGGGCTTCGGGGGGGGGGTGGGGGGGGGGAGGGGGGGGGGGGGCGGGGGGGGGGGTGTTTTCCTGAAAAACTAGACAAGTCTCCTTTCAGTGCATTCAGGAGTTCTTCTAGCTCATCTTACTTGGATAAGCACTTTCTCCTGATTGGACATGATTCAGATACTGCATCTGAATCTATTGCTTCTTGAGATATCATATTGTCCAGTGATTTCGGCATGTCACCGTTGATGCACGTAGTCGCACATGTTCTATATATTCTTGATTTGCAGGTATATGGGAATTTTTCTGACATTTGTTTGGAAGGTTCTCTTAAACGCTCACTAACATTTAAAAGATAAGCGTATATACTTTGCTTAATTTTCAGCGTGGAAGAACCAGCACTCCTTTGATTAGTCGACATAGTTTGACTAAAACCTACAATTTTTTTTATTTCTTTGAACGAATAGGGCACAAACGTGGAGCGACCAGGAAAGAAATTATGTCAACTGATGATAGATCACTACGTAGTGACATCAGACTTCTCGAAATTAGTCACCACGATTGAAAAACCACTAGAAAACGACACGCAAAGATCAAAGAATTGAAGATCGAATGAAAACCAACCTATGATACAAAACTCGTTTGGTAGTGAGGCCGGACTTCTGTTAAGGAGCCACAAATATTAGAATAAACAAGTAGGGAATTTCGTGCGATTATTGCTAGCTTGGGGTTTTTATGGAAAATGACACACAAACGTAAAACAATTAAATAGTTGTATGCGGTAACAGTGCACTTGCCTTATTAAAAGTCAATTTTTTAATTTATTTTGTACACAGTTTCATGAAAAACAAATAAAGAAGACGTTACTTTTGACAGTACAAGAACACCAATGTTTACTGCGTTTCCTTGTAGCTTTTTGCTTCATCATGAATGGAACACGAATGTCAGATAATTGAAGGACAAATGGCAACCAACGAAATGGCATCAGCTTTATTATCAACGACTCGAACACCCCTGAGTAATTATTTCGAAGTTGATCAGGTTGACTTGAGTTACTCAAAACTGGATGATTAGCTTACATCCGCCATATTGGATCCGCTATTATAAATGTTCATATTCTGCCCCCAGATTCGTAATTGGCGACCCCGGAACTGGCTTTGGGATCACTATGGGCCTTTTTTGAACGAATTATCGCTTTTTGATGAATGATATTAACTGAACATCCATGATTTTTGCCCATTACAAGTACCACCTTGTCCCTTTTCGGGGCTACAGGATACCCGAAATTCGAACAAGCAGCCTCCGTGTGGCAAGTATCGGGTAATGCCAATGCTGGCGGTTTAACGTACTGTTTGTTATCTTAGGGATTGTGGGCTTGGCGTCAGCATTAAACTGAAAACATGCGATCTTTAAATTACATTGCATATTGATCTTAAGGTCAAGAACGTTGTCACATTTTAATGTAAAATTATTCCCTTTTTTGAATCCGGTGTCCAAATCATAATTTCCCATTAAAAAACAATTTACAGCTTTAAAAGACCTTAAAAAGTGATTTCAAGGTCAGCATTGTTAAGGTCGTTGTCACACTTGAGGTACCTTCACAACGTTTATTCTGTCAGAAAGCTTAGATTTACAGCTACACTGCAGTTTTGAGCATTTGACTTTGAAATGACTTTATCAAAGTCACGAAAACAAACTTAAAAGTATCATTTCAGGCGTAAAATTTCCCGCTGTTTCCGAATCCGGTGTCAACAATAGGGATTCCTATTTAAAAAGCAGAGTTTACCTTGCAAAAAACTTTAAGCTAAAGCTCTAGGTCAATGTTGAGGGCATAATCAGATGTCCCTCTACAAATACAATAACTTTTGTTTTGAACATACTTTTTGAAAAAGTCAAATTCAGAAGATAACTACTTGGATTAAATAAAATGGTACATCCTGCATGTCAGGCTATTTACATGCATAAATGTTCTCATTGTTTCAGTATGCCCAGGTTTTCCACCAAATTATTATTCTCTGCTTTAAACCGAATTACCAGTTTTTGTGGTGTTGGGAAAATGTATAAAACCTTCTGAACGAGAAAGGATTTTCGAATTTAATTAAAATGAAACGTGAATTAGAGAGTGGTAGCCTCTAAAGGTTTCACATATATTTTTTAAGAATTCATGCGGATTTCAAGAATTTAAATTATTTCAAAAAGAGTACATTGCACCATATTTTAAAAGCCCACAAAACGTTTAAAACCATTTTTAAGAGGTTATAACAAATATAAACAGATATCCAACAAGTTTCAAAGAATGCCCAAATTTTATGGGTCTTAAATATGTCAAGAATTTCAAATATTTTTAAAAAATTCTGAAATATGCCAAAATATTTTAAATACTTTAAAAAACTTAACCGAATTTACACAGATTTAAAATGCTATAAAGATTTTAACAAATTCACAAATTGAAAACTTTTTAGAAGATTCAAAAACATTTATTAAAAATATCTTTTAAATATTTCATAAAAATTTCATTAGGATTTTCAAAAAATTAAAGAATTACAAAGATTTCAAAAAGAAAACTGTATATCAGATTTCAAATACTTTAAACAATGTTTAATTTTTTTAAGATGATTTCCAATTATTTCACAGAGTTTTCAAATGCTTTAGTGATTTTAAATGAAGAGAAAAGATTAGTACGATTTCACGAATATTTTAAAGATTACATAAGGGTTTCAAAGATTAAAAAAACCTAAGAAAGATATTTAAGATTTCACAAAAATTTTAAAAGACTTTAGAAAGATTTAAAAACAATTGCAAAGATTTTAGAAACACGACGTATACTCACAAAATATAAAGAATTTGTTTATATATGGTTTTGCTTTCTTTAGAAATTGTTGTATAATAAAAAATGTAAGTGCTAATTTTTTACATGTATAGCAAACTGCTATTTGATAATTGGATTTACAAAAAAGCTCATCGTTTGATTAAACTTTTCTATTTTTCACGTATCCTATGTTTATGACTTTTTAAAAAATAATATATGCAGTCCTGCATAATTTTTTAAACCAAGCAGTTAGCTTCTACTATTAAATTAGCTTCTTTTTCGGTAATTGAATCTGTAAAAATTAATCAGTAATTATTTAAATTTCACCCATTTTGATTTACGGTAAACAGTTTTATAAATAATAATGTATTTAAAGTGTTTATTTACAAACAAACTAATTAGGATTTCAAAAAAATTACTTTTGACGAAAAGTTCTCTCGAGCAACTATTAGCTTATTCTTTGCTTTTCTCACCATATTTAATAAATAAGCTATACTCATTTTTGTTTAAAAAGAATATGCTTAATTCACATTTAAAAGTACAATTTGTTTTTAAATATATTATTGAAGGAGAAAATATGGGATTAAGTCGCAACGCAGTTCGAGGCTGGCTGGTTCTTAGGAAATGTCGTAACTTCGGAAGATAAAACACTAGATAATGCTGGCGACTGTCCAAGTATCCTTAGAGTGAACGCTTTCAGATGTGAGACCAAAATCAAAGGGCCTAATGTCGCCAGAGGAGGTGAAGACAAGAGGTCATTCTTGTTCTGGTTTTCGTTCCAAATATTTTAAATATAAATTTTATATCCAAGGTATAAAATTTAGTCATTCCTTGTATATCAGAAGTGGGATTGAAAAAAATCACGCGTGCTGTGACAAACAATTTTTTTTCAAGTTGAAAACTTGAAGTGTGTGAAGTTTAAAACTTGGAGTGTGTGAAGAAACCGCGTTAAGTGTTAGTGGCGAGTGTTGTGAAAATGGCACTGCACAATCTTTCTCGTAGGAACAGAAGGGAAAGATGTTCACTATCATTGCCAGCGCAGAGGTTATGGCGAAAGAGATGGAAGCCCACAGAGGATTTTAAGAGCACCAAGTCCTTTACTCAACAGTTTAGCAGATTGCGAGTCTGATTTTGCTGAATTGGCTCAATTTTTGTCAGGTATTGTTTCTACAGGTTCGAAGCGATAAAATTACATAAATGAAAGAATATTGCCTGAATTTAATCCTGCAACATAAAATTTATCTGCCAACGAATCGGTGCGAAAGGTCGATACATGTGGGGAAATGTATGACTGGGATGATAAAACAAAATTGTATTATGGTGCCTTGAAGTTGAAGGGAAATGCTAAACTTTGGCATGACGGATTGGAAAGTTTTTTGTTAACTTGGGAGGTCTTTTCTTTAGCAATAGTCAAAAACATTTCCCGGGTAAAAAGTTTTGGCAAATTAATGCAAGACGTGGTTATTTATAAAAACTTTCTGGTCAAGTTCTTTAGGCATACTGTTTTGCCAAATTAGGAACAATAATTAAATTAAAACTAGAACTTTCGAAAGATAAGGCGGTTTATTTAATTGCGCAGGGAATTCACGACGGTTCTATTCGCACAATTGTTTCAGCAGCTCGCTGTAAGACCGTTGCAGATTTAAATATATCTTTAAGTGCTTTCGCAATAAAACAAAAGACAGAACCAAATGACTAACCGTCAGTCTAGCAGGGTCGTTATCGGTTTTCGACGTAAAAATGGTGTACAGACTTTGAGCAAGCAGAGTAGAGAAAGAGGTTTAATGCACGTCGATTTAAACCGCCGCATTACAATGTGGGTGACATTATAATGGTAGCAGCTTTTCCAGCAGCAACTGAAGAGAGTAGAAAATTGGCAACTAAGGCAAAGGGACCATTCAAGGTGACTGCAGTACTTTCCAATGATCGCTACGAGGTTCAGGACTTGAGGGACTTGAAGAATTCATCAAAAAATCGAATCGTAGTAACAGTCTTCAGAAATGGGTCACGTTTCATGCCACAAACTAGACTGGTAAGTTGGGTTTTACTGGAAGAAATCTCTAGTGTTTCAGTCAGAGTCAAAAGTTTTGAGGCATGCAGACTTTGGTTAAGTATGTACGTAGAAGGAACTTTTGGCAGGGCTGTTGACCAGGGCCAAGTTTGAAATACTTAGGTATGATTTCTGGTCAGGATCATATGGATTCTGAGTTTCTAGGTGGAAGCTTAGACCAAGAGCAGCTGGAGTTAGGGTAGCCTTGGACTGAGTAGTCACTGGTAACGCTCTCATTTAGCTAGGGCCCCTGGCGAGGTTGGTAAACAGGTTGAAAAGGGTGGTTGAAGTCAGGTTCGTTTTGGACTAAGCAGTCTCTGTCAAGCTCTCAGTTGAATAGAACATCTGGCCAGGCTGGTGACCAGGCTAAAATCCCTATCCTTTCCGAAAAATTCTATATCGTTCAGAGATAATCACTGAGTTACGATTGATACTGTGGCGGAACTGATCACTCCATTTGTGTCCTTTGCGTCGTAAGGTACCTTTTACCAAAATTTAAGCATCTGTGTTCGTCTTTTATAGCCACTAAGCAAACCATCTTAAAACGCCGGCGAATGTCCAAGTGCCCTTAGAGTGAACATTTTCAGACGTGAGACAAAAATTCAAGGCCATAATGGAGCCAGGGGAGGTGAAGATAAGAGGTCACTCTTGTTCTAACTCACGTTCTGAACAGACGCCTTATTTTGTATCGCTTGTATTTTTCGTTCCATAATGCCAAAGCTGTATTTTTACAAATATATTAAATATAAATTTTATACCCAAGTTTAAAATTTATTTATTACTTGCAATATAAATTGCAAAGGATCCATATGCAAAAAGATTTTTCTAGAAAAATATATAATTGAACGAAATATATTGTTCTTATCTGAATAGCCTCGAAATTTAATCTGTTGCCCATATTCCTATACTACACATTTACATTTTTCTAACCTTGAGTCTTCCACGTGAACCAAAGGCCTATTAATGAATTACAAACATCTTGGATAAATTAGCTCTTCATTTTGCGAAATCTCTCAGAGTATTAATTAATTAAACCGTGATCTAAAGTTTCTTTGTTAATTAGGATTCGAAAGGCAGAAAAATGATGTCATTTGGTGCCCTGGCATTTGCTCTTTCTGTTCTCGTCTATTCTATAGGTAAATATATAATATATTATAAAATAAAGTTTCAAATAGTTTTGTTTAACAGGTTTTTAAATTATGTAATTTGGACGCGTTTCAAACTAAGGGTACAGTGAAAACTGCACAAGGAAAAATGGATATTCAGGTTTAAAATCAGGATTTTTAACTTTAGGACAACGATCCAAATATCAAGCTGAAATGTTTCAATATTAAATTTAATGTCCAGGTATTAAAGACTACAGTGTTAACTGTAGTATTGGAAGCTTATTTCCGAAACGTAAGGTAACGCTACAATACATAATTTTGTAGGTTCCAAATGCTGGAATTGGTATGGTACCTCACATGCATTGGAATTTTACAATATAAGTCTTGTAGCCAGTAATATTTCTGTATCATCATTCGGTTGAAGCAAACAATTAAAAAAAATGTAAATCATTCCTCAGAACATTTGCTCCTGGCAAAAAAAATTCTGCTAGTGCTAAAACTTTTGCTAATATGTAGTATACAACGTGCGTACTTCTGTAATTCAAGAAATTCATGGATTTAAAGGTATTTGTGAATTTCAGAGAATTTGCGGAATTCAAGGAATTCATGTAATACCCGGAATTAATAGAATTTGTAAAATTACCAGAATCCATTAAATTCGCAGAGTTTAAAAAATTCAGGAAATTCTAGAAATTCAAGGGCACGAAATACAAAGAATTCACGAGATTTAAAGAACTCATGAAATTCCCAGAATTTAAAGAATTTTGGTTATTCACAGAATTCATGGAAATCGACGAATTCGCGCAATTTATGGAATTCAACGAATTAAATAAAATCAGAAAATTTATATAATTCACGGAAATCAAGGAATCCACGAAATTCAACGAATTTACGGAAACCAAAGAATTCGTGGAATTTAAGGTACAAATCAAATTCAAGAAATTCACGAAATTCATGGACTTCACAGAATTGATGGAATTCAAGAATTTATGATATTTATGAAAATGATGGAATTCACGAAATTCATGAAATACACGGAGTTCACGGAAATCACGGAATGATTAGATTTCGTGGAATTCAAGCAATTCACGGAATTTAATTAATTTGTGAAATTCGAAGAAATCGTGGAATTCAAGGCAATCGTGGAATTCATAGGATACACGAAATTTCAGGAATTAATGCAATTCGCGGAATTTTATTAATTCGTGAAATTCAAGGAAATCGCGGAAATCGTGAAAATAATGGAATTCGCAAAATTCAAGGAATTCATGGAATATAATGAGTTAAAAAAATTCAATAAAATAAGGAAAGTATTCTCATTGCTTCAACTCCGTGAATTCCATTAATTTAGTAAATTCGCTAAATTTCGTGAATTCCAATAATTCCGCAAATTCCAATAATTTCATTAATTCCATAAATTCCGTGAATTTATTCATTTCCATTAATTGTACGAAATCCGTCGATACTTTAAATACTGTAAATTCTGTGAATTGTATGTATTCCGTGATTTCCTTAATTTCAGTAAATTTCTTAAATATGGTGATTTTAGTGAATTTCTTGAAAACCATCAATTTAGTGAATTCCGCTAATTCTTAGAATTCTAATAATTCCGTGATTTCCATGAATGTCATAAATTATGCTGATTTCTTTAAATCCGTAATTTTGACGAATTTCTTAAATTCTTTAAATTCTGTGAATTTCATGAATTTCGTAAATTTCAAAAACTCAGTGAATTCCTTAATTTCAATAAATGTCTTAAATTCTGTGCTTTTAGTGAATTTCTTGAATACCATCAATTCCGTGAACTTCACTAATTTTTGGAATTTTAATAATTTTGCGGATTTTTATAATTCTGTAATTTTCATGAATTTCTTAAATTCTTTGAATTCCTTGAATTTCGTGAACTTTGTGCAATACTGAAAGTTATTGAATTCGGTGAATTCCTTGAATTCCATTAATTCTTTAATTTCCTTGTCCATATTTTTTGTCTCACGAATGTGTAATAAACTTTAATCTCTGGATATTAAATTTTAATATCAACATTTCATAATTAAGTATCTAAATTATTGTTTGTTTAATAAAAATCCAGATAATAATACTTAATATCCATTTTTAATAATTCAAATAGCCTTAAAGCTGAAAACGAATTCAGATCTTAAACAATTTTTCAGAAAAAATAGAATAAAATATCTTTTTTCTTCCATCATTAGACTCATTGCTGATATACTAATGAATAAAATTTAGAATTGTAATTAATTTAAATATAATTACCCCAGCTTAAATTTTTCCGAGTATTAACGAAAAGAGTATAGTGATTTCACAAACAGGAACATTCTTTAAAACCCTCATTTTTGGACTACTGACTTTGAATTATGCCAAGATATTTCAATAAATAAAGTTTAAAAATTTTTAAAGTTATGAAGCTATTAGAAAGCAATTTTTTTTTAAATTATCATTATAAATTATTGAACTTTTAGCCCCTCCCTCTAACCTTCTATCAGTTTTCAATTGTCGTCGTTTTGTGGCTTTTATATGATGTATTTAACAAGGGGGCATGTTAATTTATGATATTATTTTTATCTATCTGCGACATGTGTTAAGAAAATCTGATAACATCACTGATAACGTAACGTATTACTGATTTAATGTTCGCTAGTTTTGAGCCTTCGAAATAAAATCATAAATTAGGGGCAGTATACGCCAGAAATATCCGGATCTAAAAGTGGTCTTTCCATTTTAAAGGAACTTTATAAAATTATAATGTTACAGATGAGATATTGGATGATCAAAATTTTTTTAAGAACTCTCTTTATGTTTTCTTAAATTATTGATATTGAAAAGCTTCGAAAAACTAAAGAAAGAGAGAATTCACGAAAAAATGTTGTGGCTAAATAGAGGACAAGAATTTATTTAATTAGGAATATAAAATATAATATAGCTTTTGATAGTTTTATTAATTTTTTTAAAGCAAATAGTAAAATCTCGGAAACTCTCAAAACTAAATTTGAATTTGTCAAAATTTGTGCAATTCAAATAGACGTTTTAACGTACAAATCAATATATACTTTTGACTGAATCAAATAGGCACTTGAAACTATTATTTTTCTATCGAAAGATGTAACTGATTTGTCTGCTAAATTAAAGTAGTAAAATCATTTCTTATTAAAAATTGTTTATTTAATTTCTGAATTAAAATAAATGGTTAAAGTTAACTATAAATCACGGATTAAACATTTAAAGTAATGAATTAGATCAATCATAACGATTAAGTTTATTAGTCAAAGTTGCTGGTTATATAATTGAAAATGATTGATTCAATTATCTTTAAAAATCAATAAAAATAGCTACTTTTAATTAGAAAATTCAACTATGTATAGTTGAATTTATTTGCAAATTAAAATGAGTTGAAAATTCAACAACCTGGTGGAAAATCAAAGTGTTTTATTTAACTTGTATTGTTTTGGTCTATCATCCATAATTTCAGCAGTAATCTCATATGTTTAATTGAAATTTGTAGTATTTTTTATTAAAAATTTGGTTTTGCTTTGTTGAAAATTAATATTGTTTTTTTAAGATTCTTGTATTTTCTTGAAAATTAGTGCTTCTTTGAAGAAAATTAATGCTCTTGGTTGAAGATTCATAGTTTTTGATTAAAAATTTAACAATTTTGTTAATAGCTGAACCTTATTGTTAACATTTCTTTTTGTTAAAAGATTTAAAATTTTATTTCAACATTCATACCTTTGTATGGAACATTAAAGATGATAATGTGCCATTACATTTTTTTAAGAATAGCTGCTGCTTATCAATTATTTAAACGAATTTCGTCAACAAATACACATTTTAAAGATTTTGTGATAAAAAGAATTAACATTTTTTGCAAAATCAACTATAGAACCCTATCATAAAAATTTTTATAATTTTTATTTGCCTATGAAAATTATATATATAATTTACTATTATTGAAAATAAAAAATTTTCCCAGCAAGCAGTCCGTGGCAAAAGAATTATATTTGATCCCTCAAAGAATAAAGGCCATTAATGAAGAAATTGTACAAATGTTAATTTCATTATAAAAATAGTTTAAACAATTAACAATTTGTACAAGTTAAAAAAATATGACAGTGATCTATCTTTAGCAGGACAGTTCTATTTCATTCCGAAATTAATGAAGGCCGTCCATGAAAAAATTGACAGAATATTAGTTTTTTTTATAAAAAATAGTTTAAACAATTTAAAAGGTTGTACTAATTAAAAAAAGAGAGCACACTATTAAACAATAAATTTGTAGTTGATTTCGCAAAAAAACGAAGCCTAATCTTTAAAAAAATTTTAAAATGACTATGATGAAATTACAAATAATTTTTTTAAATTTAGCCTGCTATAAATACCAAAATAATAATAATAATAATTAAAAATCTCTAATGATATAGTACAATTTCTGGCTAAAAACGATTTATTCAACACCAAAAATATAATAGTAGTCTTTTTAAATAAAAAGGATTCATTTTCAATGGAAAATATGTTTTTTTACCAAAATAGTTAAATTTTGAGAAAAATAATTAATTTTTCAGTCAAATACCAGGACTTTCAACGAAAAAATTTAATTATAAAAAATAAATAATATTAGACTTTTCAATCAAAAATAATTCACTTTAAGCCGAAATATACTATTTTTCTACCTACAGACGAATTTTCAATCTTGCTTTGAAAAAGGGGATATGTTGAATAAGACAATCGTATTTTTGAACAAAAAATATAACTTTTTAAGAAAGTGGTTTTGTTTATAATAATAAGAACAAAATCTCAACCATATAGTATAATTTTACAAGCCAAATAGATTCATTCTAAACCAAAAATACACTTTTTTAATAAAATGTATTAACTTTCTACCAAAAACACGACTTTTATACTAATCGATATTTTTTGATCTAAAAAGATAAAGTTTAAAAAAATTGTTGAGTTTTCGACCAAATAAGACAAAATGTAATTGTAGACTTTTTAATTAAAAATAATTCCCTTATTACCACAAGTAACTGGATTTTCTTATTGGATTCTATTAATTCAAATATTCTCATCCGGATAAAAAATGAGAAAATCGGGAGTTTTGTTGAAAACAAAAGAAGAAAAGGAATTGTTAAAAAAAGAACGAAGAAAGAAGCATGATGACTGATAGATGGAATTAAATTGCAAGTTGCTTATGTGAATATTATGCTAAATAAAATAACTTTATAGGCTTAAATATATAGTAGAAAAGGAAAATTCGTTTTTGAATGAAGCATCACCTGAGCACAATTACAAATGAGTTTTGTTCCAAGAGCGAGATAGTATTGATTGAAAATTTTTAAAAAATATGAAAAATTTCCAGTTGTCATTAAAATTATCCGGCTATTCCCGGGCTTTTTTAGAGTTCTCAAAATAAAAGCTAATTCCTATTTTTCCGGGTCAGTGGCTATCCTGAGATGAGTAGTCACAGCGCCAAACTTTCACTGGTCAATGGCCTGAAAAACATCCCTACGTATGAAAAAAATACTAAGAAGCTTACGGGGAAAATGCAGAAGGTGGCCATCCTTGGGTTGCTCCGTGTCCACTGGGTTTACGATATTTTTGTTACGGCTGACACTTTATTGCAATTTTGCTATATTATTCAGCAATTTTGATACATTGATTTGAAATAATAATAAAAGATTTATTTGCATCAAAAATGTTTCCAATGTTTCAGTTTGCTCTGGTTTGCCGCCTAACCATTATGATTTTGATCAGATGCCTGCACATGAGGGTGTTGTTGTACACGTAACTACACCAGAAGAGTATCCTGGTGCTCACGCATTAAATGCACGGAACCGTCGCCTAATCAAAATTGAAGTTCCTTTCGCTGTATTTAAAAGGGGGGACGTCATCCTTGGAAGCTACTTAAATGGTAATTTTAAACCAATATATAATGCCGCAGGAAAGGTAACTGTAAAAAATATAACATCCGACGAAATCGAAATATTGACGGTTGGACTTGCTAAGAGATTAGGTATAGTGATACAGAAGAACAGAAACTAAACTACTACAGCATCTAATGGCCAACACGTTCGTCAAATATATATTCTATCTTAACGATAAATAAAAAATTATGTTTGAACAATAAACAGGAAAAATATACCATTCATGCCAATAAATATATGAAAATCGTATGATTTTATTCTTATTTCTTCTTTGCCATTCAGAATTATGTTTCAGTTTGGAAAGAGATTTCTGCCCAAGGATGTACCATTCTATGACTTAGTAAATAACGCGGTGTTCTTATTACGCATGGTAAAAATTTGTTTACAGAAAAACCTGTTTTCTTTTCAGGAAAATTGATTTTTGATTTAAAAGTAGAAAAAGAACCCAAAAGATAAATTGTTCCAAAGGAAGCCAAAGTAGAAGTTCTAGTAGAGACTTTTTTACGTATGTCATTTTCTGATTCTACACAGTTCGCCATCTAGGGAATATTAAGGAATGAAAAAGAAACCCTTAAAATAAGTTTAGCATTTTAAGGTAAATAACAAACATGAGACCTTCAAGTTACCTTCAAGGTCAGGACCAGGATCAAATTGTCGATCACCATTGGATTTCTTGTTGAAATTTATTCGAAGAATGCCCTTGACGTGAGGAAACCAAAGCCTTACCATTGACGCAAGCCGGACATTGCTTCAGTTTAAAGAAACTTCAGCAAAACTGCAAAGTAACACCTGACCTATGACCTGAGTACATAATTAAAGATAATATTTTCCACTTTTTCGATTGCCGATGTCAAAAAAGGGGTTTCCATTTCAAAACAAAAATTTAACCTTAAAATATTTTCGTTGAAATTTACTCTCAGAATGACCTTGACCCATTTGAATAATATTTTATCTGTACAGTTATTTAGGTGTTTTCAAATTTATTGGACACCCCGCATATGAATAGACACGAAGGTGTCATTCACAAAATACGTGGTACGTTTAGGGGAGGGTAGGGGTCTGCTGAAGTATCATTCTCTGTGTTAGGACCAATGGAAAATACATTATGCAGGGTGGGGAAGGGTCTGAGCGCTAGCAGCGGGTCGCAGGAGAAACCAATCGTAGTTTTTTCTTAATGTATCCTTCATACAGTTAGTTTGGTTAGCAAGGATTATTTTATTTTTGCCCTGTCCTCTATTTCCAACGAGCATTCCCATATCCGCTGTATGAGGATGCTCAGCATATAGGCTACAGACTCCCGATGCCGATGATGTTGACGAAGACTATGCTGAAGATTTATCCAGTAAACACATCATCAAATAATTATGATGATGATTCAGCCCGTAAAGAGTGATTTAAATAATGATAGTTGTACATCCAGTGAAGGTAGGATCTAATGATGATGATGATTGTCCAGCCAGTGAAGACGATATTGTAATATTCATGCATTGCTAGCTCCATCATGCTGATAGAATTGCTCTAATAATCAATCACGAATAAACCTCGTTAAAAATGAAAAAATGCATTGTTGTTTTGAAATATAGTAATGTGGGCATTACCATTCATATCTTATTTTTAAAAAAGGCCTTTTATAGTGGTGAAAGTTCACAATTTTAAATAAGTAAAAATAAAGACGACCCTAGTTAATATGTTTTTATTGTTTCTTGTGCATTAAACTTCACTTCTTTAAGGCTAACCTGAGACTAATGTTTCAAATTTTGTTGTTCTAATATATATGGTACTTTTCACGTTGTCTGCCATTGATACTGATCGCACCAGATTGGCCCTTCAAGGCTAATTTTTTAAAAAGAATTTTGGGACGATGTTGTCCCTGCGACGTTTCAACGAAGCTAAACATTTAAGTAGCTTAGCTTAAGAGGATCTAAACTTACTAAAAGTGTCAGCTTTAGTAAGAAAACGCTTCTCGCAGAGTTCTTTGATAATACATTGAATGCCTCCTTAGGTCAGCCATGGAGAAGGTAACTGCAATGTTCATTAAACATCGGCAAAATTCGTGGTTTAACAACCAATGAACACCGAAACACCACCTTTTTCAACCTTTAAAAATGAACACCGTTTATAAAATACTGTTTTTTGTTTTGTCTTTAGGATTTATTACTTTTTCATTTCATCTCTCCTAAATGCAATTTTTCCATTTAAAAATGTTGATAATTACCATAAAGTACTGCGAAAACAGTGTTCGTATGACATCGCGTTTTAAGAATCTTTAAGCTTCTATATGTTTTTAATTGATTTTGGATTTCCGAACCTCCAAAATTAATCACGGACTCCCCAGATTAAATTTGCCACATACGGGAACTGATAAAATGCACATAACCACACAATATCGAATGTATTTCTTCTCAATAAAAAGTTGAGCTTTTCTTTCAACAACACCCATAATTATACAAAATGATGTTCTTTATTGTCCAAAGTCCTTTACTGAATGTGAATCAATTATTTTTTAATAAATATAACAATAGTTTGGCAAAGAATAATTATATTACTGGGTATTGTTTGGAAACGGAAAAAATCTGCACTTTCAGATGAATTGATCTTGAGTCCCAATCAATAAGCATATAAATTAATATTCTCCTTCTTCTAAAAACTTTTTCTTAAGGTGTCGGTAATACCCCTGTTTACCCTAGTTTAATTTTCTAAATGTAAAAAACAAAGTGGAAAAAGACTAGTCTCAATGCAATTAAGTAGTCTTTTTGTTAATTACAAGAAAAGAAATTACTTTTTTACAGCTTTATTTCTTTACACCTGCAACTAAGCCTATTTGTGATATTGCAACAATAAATTCTTATCATTTTATATGGAAGGTATTTCATTGACGCAATTTTGGATCTATAAAGCTTTCGTCAATTTTTGCCGTTTTTAGACCCTCTGACAGTGCATTCACAAATGACGAAGGAGCTTTAAGAAAAAAGAATAATTTAGAATTTTCCTCTAATATTAAGCTCAAGAATGTTCTCACATTTTATTTCAAAATTATTCCCTTTTTTGAATCCAGTGTCCAAATCACAGTTTTTTTTAAAACCATTTTCACCTCTAAAAGACTTTGAAGAATGACCTCAAGGTCAACACTGTTAAGGTACCTTAACTACGTTCATTCTGTCAGCAATTTGCATTGCTCTTTTATTTTATATGGCTGGATTTTCATTAAAGACACCCTGACCAAAAATTTTTCCATCAATCAGTTTTATGCAGCTCACGAAAATGGGAGAATTTGATAACCTGGTTTTTGCGTTATAAAATAAAGTAGTCATTTTAACATTTCTTAATTATTATTTAATTAATTGTTTTTGAATAATTTTTATCAGCAGTAATTGATAGATACAAAAAATACAAATATTGGGGGTACCCAGCCACGTGGAGACTTTCAACTCATCTTTTTTAATAGTGGCCTTCTTCTCTGTCATTCATTTGTTAATTTTATAAAAATATTATTAGCATCAAATTAAAAAATTATTTATTTCTGTGCATAAGCATAAGCTAGAGGTTCAAGGATTTTGAATTTAGAGAACTGAATTTCTTAAAAACATTCTTTCCAAAACTGCTGATTGTCTTCTAATGGACTTTTAAGTGTAGCATATCATTTACAAGCATTTTTAATACAATTCAAAAATTTACAAAAATTCAAAAAAGAGCTCAAAACAATAAGAAATCAATGCTCGTCAAAAACATTTTTTCTGACTGACAGGGTTGTAAAACATAGAGAATTCATGGAAGCTATACAGTTTCAAGGTCACACAAATTGAAAACCTTCCATCATAAATGATGAGAACGGAAAAACTGCGATAATTATTAACATAAAAACTGTTTTTAAAGATATCAGTTTGGCCTGGTTTTCCAATTGATATGCTAACCGAAATCCACCGCGCACCTCCTGAATTTAATAGACATTTAACTGACCCAGAAGAGTATCCTGGTTCTTTCATCCGACTACCCATTACATCCGCTACCCATGGAAAATTTTCCGCAACTGTTTATTAAGAAACAGAAAGCTTTCCGGTGAGAAGCGTCCTGCTCATATTTCAAGCCCGTCTCTATTTATATATTTTACAAATCTTCCATGATTTTAAGGATTTTAAAGTCTTACCAAGATTTAAAGATAATCCCACCGATTTTACAAAGAAGGCTTCTGTTCGCGAAACATTAGGAATTTGTTTACTTATGGTTTTTCTTCCTTTAGAAATTGTTAGCTAATAACAAAATTAAGTACTAATTATTAACATGTTTAGCAAATTCTTATTTGATTACCTAATGTAAAAAAGGAGAGCTTATGCTTTAACTAAACTTTTGTATTTTTAACGTATCCTATGTTTATCACTTATTGTAAGTCAAAATATACAGTCCTAAATAATTTCTTTACCACGCAATTAGCTTCCACTATTAAATTATCTCACTTTTTGCTAGTTGAATCTGTAAGCTTTTATTAGTAATTACTTCAATTTGACCCATTTTAATTCACGAAAGAACAGCTTTATAAATAAATAAATTATTATTAAAAGTTTATTCACATAAAGACTAATCAGAATTTCGCAAAAATACCTTATGAAGAAAAGGTATCTTCAGGAAATATTAGTTTATTCTCTGTTTTTCTCACGATATTTTATAAATCAGCTATAAACTTTTTTATATCTAAAAAGAATTTATTTAATTAAAATCTAGGCATATTCTTTGTTTTTAAATATAATACAAATTAAAAAAAAATCATATCTAAACTAATTTTTTAGAAAATATAAAACTAAACGAAATATTTTCTTCTTATCTGACTCTGTTACAAATGTACTCTTTTGCGCATATGGGTGATTCTCTTTCAAATCATACACCTAAATGGACGGCATATTTTTGATGACTTTGCAAACTTTTTTATAGGTTCCATACATCAAATAAGTTGACAC
>JAAAKG020079003.1:0-16890 GCA_010014905.2 Druon quercuslanigerum | reverse complement strand
ACAATTATTTCTCTTATTTGGCTATATTTAAATATATATTATACATAATATATTTTATTAAAAATAAAAATAACTCCTTGCTATTAATCAATCGCAATTGATGATGGCTTAAAGGAACTTAATTACCTTACAAATGTTATGTTATATATTGCATACGGCTACTTTAATTAAATTATTAATAACAATAGCAATTGCGGACCGCTATCGCAGTATCTAAAAACAATTTAACAATTTCTTAGCATACTGAAATATACACAAATAACAATTTATTTGTTGATTCAGTTTATTTAAACAAATTACCCAATGTTATCAATTCATAGCGAAAAATAATTAGCTGTGAATTACGTGAAAAATTAACATTTTATTTATAAAAAATCAACATGATAAAGATTGGTTTAAACTATTATTGTTAACAATAACAATTATATATTGTCATCGAAAATTTGATTGGATGACCCAATATGCTACTTAGGTTTCATAGCCAAGTAATATATGATAGAAAAAATTATTTATTTTATCATAAATAGCTAATACAAATAATTGTTTATAAAATAAAAAATTATTCGATATATTTTATTAATTCAACTAAACCACCCCTTCTGTCTTTGAACTATTCAAATTTAGTGGGAATCAAATGAAAAAAAATCAAAAATTCGCTATGATAGTTTGATGCGGAATTTTATTTTCATTTAAAAAAGTTTAAACCGGATAAAAATTATCTTCTGAAAATAAATGTGATAAAACTCGAAAATAATTATTTAAGCTATTCATAATTCGGGATAAAATTGCTAATTTTTACTTTCGATGATTATAGTATAGTTATTAAAACTATTTATCAGCGTATTATCATGATATAAAATGACAGAATTTCCATAAAAAATATCCACAATATCCATCACAAATTCATTCCTTGAACAACAGTATTTTTTTATTATTTTAGATTTTGAAATTTTTTATTTTCGAAAATCTCATTGCCTAAAATTGTCAATCTTTGGCCACTATAATTACTTGTACATTTCTGCAAAAGTGTCGGAATTCGAGGGGAAAAAAATTATTTCTCGCTATCTTATTATAATAATTTATTAATTGTATTTTATTGTAAAAGTACCTTTTGACAAGAGTATTTCATTTTCGCATTTAGTGCTCGCCTAAAATGCATATATAGCATACAGGAAAAAATCTTTAAGCTTGAACCATGAGAAATCTCCTCAATCTTCTTAGATTTTAATAAAAGTTCGACAGAGAGTTTATATTGATTTTCAAAGGACCTCTCATTATTCATCATTCACAACTTCCAGATATTAATTTTCGCTCATCGTTTAAAAAATAATATTTTAATTCCATATTTTTAGGTCACATTTCTTAAAGCTGGTTTTAATGAAGTGTTACCATTCTTAATCTAACCCATATTCGTAGCTCTAAATTTTTTGCGAAACAAAGCGTAGGCGTAGGAAGAAAAGGAGAAGAATTCTGCGAGTCTCATTCATCAAGACTAACCTACGTCTTTTGTCACGTGTCGCTTTTTGCCGACACCTTCTAAAAGTCCTTACTGATTTTTCCCCAAAGGTTTAGCTTTTTTCTTTCTTCTTTCATACCTGACGGTTAGAACTTGAAAAATCCATCAAGATATCGCTTTAAGCTACATATACCCGTGCCCCAGTTAGATACCTCGGTCTTTCAAATAAAATAAAAAAGTCAATTATCTTCCCTCATATTCATGCCTTAACTAATTATTGCCGACTAAATGTTTTTCGTTTATATATTTCGGGTTCATCTAAAAACACAAAATGGTTTTCGGGGAGGGGGATTTGTAAAAAGTTTACTGTTTCTTATGAATACACAAAGTAGTTCGACTTTCAACCATTTATTAAATAAATTTATGTTAATTTTTTTTGTCTATTGATATTGGTATAAAATAAATATTTTTTGGACAATCATTTTTATTTCTAAATTGTGAAAAAATTTCTCTCAAGCACTGTTAGGATCCGAACCACAATCACAAACCCTACAAGTGTAATTCTGGTGTAATTCCTTATACTTGTAAGATTAATTTTTTAAACATTCGAATGCTTTAAATTGGTTAATGTTATGGTTTTAACCAGATAAAATGTATTTAAAAAATGTTTGTTATTTTGAAATTTTTAAATGGTTGTGAATAAGATTAATCTCGTCTCTCCGTAGCTTACAATTAGTTACTAAAAGATCTGGGTTTGGATCCCAGCGGAGCTTGGGAGAAATTTTTTCACAACTTAAAAATATAAATCAATATTAAAAAATACTGATCTGCAACCAGTGGATGAAAAATAATTACAACAAATTATTTCATACATTTTATCTGGTCAAAACTGTAACATCAAAAAATCTTTCAACTATATAATTGAATTTTCGACCAAAATAGATGAATTTTCAGCGAAAAATGTAACACTTGATATTCGAGCCGAAAAATAATTTTAATTTATTTTAAAAATAATTGAATTGCACAAAAACGAATTTTTAACAAAATACTTGAATCTTCAATCAAAACAGATTCATTTTCAAACGAAGAGTAGCATTTTCAATTTAAAAGTATTACATTTGTACGAAAAGACATCAAGTTTCAAAATAAAAAGTGAAATTTTTAACAAGAAATGAATTTTCAATTAGAGGAGTTTCGCACAAAACGAATAAATTTTTAACCAGAAAAATTAAGTTTTAAACAAAAAGTGGCAAAACATTTCAATTTTTAACAACAAATTCAATTTACAACCAAGCACTTGAATTCCTAAACAATAAAGTCAATATTGAGTCAAAAAACTTCATTTCAACAAAAACAAATAGAAAAAAGTGATTCCATTTTCAATCAAAGAGATCATTTTTCAACCAAGAGAATTTAGTCGAATTCTGAGTGAAAAAATTAGGATTTAACGAAAATTATTTATCTTCACCTAAATTTTGTTGAACAAATCAGTTCAATTTTCAACCAAGGAGTTGAGTTTCTACGAAATTGTTGAATTTTTAAGCCGAAAATACATTCTACCGAAAAGATATTTTTTTTAATTTATAAAATTTTAAACCAAATAAGAAGAAAAAGTTTTAGAATTTTCAGGGTAAAAAAAGACGAATTTACAACCAAACAGTTGAATTTTCGACCGAAAAGAATGAACTTTCAACCAAAAGTAGCTACATTTTCTTATTGAATTATAGTGATGAGCATGCGATAAATAAGTAAGAATCTTTATGATTTAGATACTACATATTATTGAATATTGAAAATATTGCTTAAAAAATAAAGTATCGGATTATGCAAAAATTTTATGGCAAAAAAAAATTGATAAATTTTACGTTTGAAAAACAAAATACATGCTGCTATTAAGACTTTGGGGAGAGGGCTTTGAAAATTGCAAAAAAAAAACCTAACGTAATTTGTGGATAACCCCTTATTTATTAATTTATAATTATATTATTACGTGAATTTATAATTATTACAGGTAAAAATAATACTAATATTACTTGGTACGACTAATATGATTAGAGAATTACTTATTAATATTAACAATTATTCAAAAAATAAGCTCTAAATTTACGGTTCTTCTAGTCCTAAGAAAGACATCATACAAATAATATTATTGTTGCTGGCGTTCGAAATAATTCTAATAGAGTAACGTCCAAAACAAATTTGAATGGAGTTTCTGAAAACTTTTTTCATTGCTTTGAACAATCAGAAGCTTTTATGCAGCGGAAAAGTTTGCGGAACAAAACCCGCTTCTCATTTTGCATTTCTAGTATACTAGAATCACTATTTATTCATGTTTGACGCGATAAACAGAGCTTACTCAAAAACACGGTGAAGCCTTGAGTACAAATGGATTTCAACAGATAATAATTGTATTTTTCTTCATTATTAAATAATGAATATACATATCCCTTGATTATCCAAGTACATATGTAATAAAATTTTGTATGTTTTGTAAAACGTATATATAAGAATAATAGTTAATATTTAACAATTAAAGTTTAATATCTTCTACAATTTAAATGAAACTTTAAGTAATTTCATATCCGAACTAATGTAAATTAAAATGTATATCAACTGTAATTAACTAAATAAGTTAGTGAGAATATTTGAAACAATTAATGAATAGTTTCTCTAGTTTCCCAGAGTTGAAAGCTCTGGAGAAGTAGGTCATAATTATTGTAGGTAGGAGTACGCCCACTTTGCTGATTTAATCTTTTGGGTTTGGAAATTCTACTTGAGGATTGTTCCAAAACTACTCATAATTACTTGGAAACATAACCCAATCTTAGGCGTCAACAACATGATAATAATCAGTTCTATTATTATGCAACCCTAGCCAAAAAATATTCGCCTTCTGGAACCGAAGATAGAAACGAATAGAAAATAAAGATTTCAAACGGATATAAACTTGTAGACGATTTTCTTAATATTCTCTGCTATCCCCACGGAATAAAAATTCAAATATGATTCAACGATGCTTATCCTTAATCCAGCCACAAGTGTGGTTGGAAACGTACCAACGATATTGGTAAAATCTTTCAAGAAAAGAGTTCCAGCATAATTTACTTTGAGTATTATTAATAACAAATCAAAATACAGCGCTAATTAAATACAGCAAATGTTAAGAGAGTTTTTGAATTTATCATTAGTTTCACAGTTTACGTTACAATTGTTAAAATTATAAAAGTCTAATCGAAATAAAAAATTATTTATATTTAATCAGTGGCAAAACTTGCTTTTAAATTTTTACATTTTTTTAAAGTCAGATAAAAAACAAGTTAAAAAATGTATACCATTTCTCCGTATTTCTTACTTGTTAAATATTGAATATGACGTTTCGAGTTTGACATTTGAGTGCCATGAAGTAACGAAGATCATTCGAAAATCCATGAATAATGGATATAGTTGGCTGCTAAGAAAAAAATTGCTTCTTTAAATATATTTTAGTTGTGTTGAATTTATTTTTCAATATTAGTCTCTATGAATTATCAATGAACTTCCATGCCTATTCAATAAAAACTTTCATTTTTGCATTTTTGTTAAGGCTGCAAAAATATAAAAATATTCTTAGTGTTTCGTTCGCATCTATGAGTAATATTATTGAATTGTATTGAAATTTGGAGAATTTAAGTTCCAGTTCTCATTTCTCGAAAATGCTCAAAAGATATATGTCAATAAAATTTTGTCATAAGGGCAACCGCAGGATTTTGCCGGGATCGGGTGCTAATCTGAAAAATTGCACCCGAACCCTGCGAAATCGCGGTAAAATTGCAGCGATAACCACGTCTCACGACCGTGAGTTATGGCTATGACGCTTTTATCAGCCGCTACTGAAAATCGGATAAAGAACATGGTTCGTTTCTCGAAGTCAAGGAGAACTATGTCAGGCCTCGAGTGTGAAACAGAAACAATTCAGAGATGCCATTAAGTTCTTCTCGATTCAAATAAATCTTGGCGCATTTTTATAACCCAAATTCCATGCCTATTTCCTTAGTGTGTCGTTTGACAATCCCTAGAGCTGCATGTAGTTGCTCTTTATTTTTAGCATAGATCTTAAGATTATCCATGTAAAATACATGGGTGACCTTGTGCTTTCGATTTGCAGGTTTGCCGCAAAAGTACCCTTGGGAATGGCGAAGTGCTAGAGATAGTGGCAATAATGTGAGGCAAAAGAGCTCTTCGAATTTTGCCAGATGAGATAGTAAATCTGGGTTTCCAAAGTGGCATCAATCTCTCTATGCACCTCACGATTTGCGGATGGACCTTTAAGCTTTCCAAACGACAGATGATAAGTTTATGGGAGGTCGAATCGAAAGCTTCCCGGTAATCAATCCAGACCATCGATAGGTCACCATGGTAGGATGTTGCATCTTTGCAAACACGTATATCGATAAGCAGGTTCTCCCGACATCCTGCTACGCCTTTCTTTGAGCTGCGTTGTTCATAAATTTCTTGCCACACAGGTCCGATTACCCGAACAATCCTATCATTTAGGAAAGCTGTTAATATCTCATATAGTGCGTTCAGACAAGTTATTGGCCTGTAATTCTTTGGGTCAGCTAAGTTGCCCATTTTCGGCAGGATTAATATGCGCCCTTTCACCAACCACTCCGGAATTGGCTCTTCCGACTTCAAATATGAGGTGATAATACGGGACAGATGGTGATGGGTTGAAGGAAACTTCTTCCACCAGATGATCTTGACGACATCTGGTCCTGAGCGGAATAGTTTTTCATACCTCTCAATACTTTTTTCACCTCCTCGGTAATGATGGTTGGGCATTCTTCCTCAAGCGTTGTTAAGAGGGCATCACACAGCCCCTTGAAACAATTTATGTTCTCTGAGTCTTCTTCAAGTCTATGTTGTACTTCGTAGACTTCTCTCCAAAAGACTTTGACCTTCTCTGGTTTGAGTGGGTGGTCGACAGCTACTGGAGGGTCTTGGAAGAGTCGAGATGAGTCAGAGAGAAACTGTTGGTTTTCTGTGACCCACCTCTCTCTTCACTTTAGACTTCTCTTAGCGTCAGATAGTATCCGTATCCTCTCAACAATATGCTGCCTGATGGTCAGCAGCTTTGACTTGTTAAGTGTGTGACAACAGATCTGGAGTTCGCGCGCAAACTTTCGAACCTTGGCGGTAACATTCCTGCCAGATGTTATATAGTTAATCACACACTGAATGCAGAACGCATACTATCATGCCCAGCCTATGTTTATCGCAAGTTGATTCATTCATCTTTTGGTCTTATGATCAACCGTTAGTTTTGTTTTACGGTTCGCTTAGGCTAAAGCTCGCTCTGCATTATAAACCCAACAAATGTTAGTCCAGAGGTCGGATTCTTCGGAAAATTGTCCACGAAGCTCTGCATCCATTTCAGCCAGATTTTTAGGTTACGGAGAAACCTGGCTGTTGATGTTTCTCTGGGTCATAAACCATCGGTCGCCCTCTATCGAATGCCTGCCCACGGTTGGTCTTGTCACCTTTCTTTCTTTGCTGCCGGTTTGTTCTGGCTCTGGTAGAGTAGGCGCTCCCCTTACATAGCCCCTTTTTGGGAGTACTTCGGCATGGCTTCACGTACGATGACGCGAAAAGTGCGATGCCAGAGCATGCAGTCGTTCCATGTAATTCTCTCGTTCAGGGGTTACACTCGCATCATAGCATTGTAGCAAGTCGTGATTTTGTCGCTTCGTCCACCTAAAAGACCCAAGATCCCGTCGATCCATCGCATTGACTCCATCTTCATTTATCGTAAATCGATATATATTTTTATGCGTACAAATTGATTAAAGTCAACAGAATTTCATTCATAAAAGTTTTTCTGGTAAAATAAAGGCGCTCGTAACCATAAATTAATTATAAGGCAGAAAGAAATCTTTGAATTGAGGTGAATTTAAGTATATGTGTAAAAATAATAAAGTTGACATTTACATCTCCCTAGAATATTATATACGTTTCTGTTTAGAGGAATAAATTTCTAAATGACAGGTTTCATTGAGTGTATTTTCCCCAATAATATCCTGTCTGTCAAATATTTTTACTTTACCCCCTTACAATTTCTTATTCTCGTAAATCATTATTTTTATACTTATATTGTGATGAATATGAATAAAAAAGATGTTTTATGTTGATCTTAAATCGTTCATTCATTCAATTTAAAATCGAAAAATTCAAAATATTTTAATTCTATCCATATATGACTATCTTATTCTGCATCAAATCTACTTTATGAAATTGCTCAACTTCGATTTTATACAATTGAATTTGTAGACCATCTCGAAAAATTACGAAAAGCAGAGAGATTTTAATCAAGAGTCTTTTACTTTGATGAAGATTGTTCAGAAAATTACACTTGCTATTTATAGATAAAAATAAAAAAATCGAAGAAAAATTGTCGCGAGAAAATTGCACTCTTATTTTAAATAATATCTTGTTTAAAATGTAAGGATTACTTAGAATATAAGTTACACTAAAATATCCTACATTTACATTTTAATTAAATGTTGCTAAAGTAGATGTAAAATTTTTTTAATGTTTGAAATTTGCATGGTGTCGTATGTCCCCGAGTACATTATTAAGTATTCAAAAGCTTGCAGGCGACCTTTTAAACCAAACATGGACGCTTTTTCGTAATACAGTTTTTCTTCATAATTCCTGAAGAAAGAAAAATAAGTTAATAAACGTTTCACTAATTTGAATTTCAGCATGTGAATATTGCTTCTCACGTGTTACCATATTTGAATTTCAACGTTAGTCCTCGTATCCAAGGACACATTTTGTTAAGTTTTTAAATGAAAATAGTAATTTTTTATTTTAAAAACATTACAAAAGAATGATGTCTTGAATTTTGCAATGTTTTGATGTGAAAAATTGTCAAAAATGTCAATAAAATCCACAATGCATAAATTTTACGTAGTTACAAATAATTTTATTTCTTCCCACGTTTTTTCGGATAGGTAGACTTTTTACACAACCAGTTTAGCGTTAAAATATTGTCTTAAAAAACTCATTCGTTCCTGAAAATTCACAGTTTGAACAAATAAATATTAAAGAAGTAACCTTCAAAAAAGAATTTCTTTCCCCATTTAGTCATTCTGTTTATTTTGACCAGTTGCAAATAGTTAAATATCACATTGGTTAATAATAATAATTAGCTTTTCTTCATTTTTGAATCTTTTTTCACAAAAACTTATTAGGTGAATATTGACGATTTTTTTATTTGGACCCTTATGTAATATCCTGCTTTGAAACACGTGGCCCCGAAAAGCATGTTATGAAGGACCATCCTTGGCAATCCTCCCAACAGTTGACTCAGTGATGAGTGGGCGACATTCGGAAATGGGAAATTTTGCGAGATTTGTAACGCTATTACTATCTTTGCAGCCCTTATTTGCAACCATATTTTCCCTGCAATTTCCTATTCGCAATTCAACCCATACGACTCACCATTTCGGTAACATTCTGATACCAAAATTTAAGCACTCCGCACAGAATGTGTTGAAAAGGCTTTTCGCTAGATTTTACTGGCACTAAATTATTTTTTAGTTTACAAAACGTGAATAAGGAATTTTCCAGTCTTAAAAAGTATAATTCGACGTTTTCTTTTTGTACTGAAATTCTAAATCAATTTCCATTTACATAAAAATTGTCAACATTGTATTGCCATGAGAGTATCTGTAGTTCGTTAATGGAATTTTAATCCAGCCAAAATGGAACACTCTATGTGGAGTGTGATTTAAACAGTTAATCCATCAATAAATAAATACAAAGCGATATCAGGTAAAACAATCAGTGACAAATCAATGCGGTAAATTCAGTTTAATTGGGATAACGAGCTCTTGCAGTTTCTTTCAAGTATATTTTGTTTTTATTAATAACCTAGGTTACCATTTCATTTCCGACTGATTAATCATTTTCATTGTTTCAGCTAAATTTATTCGAATGAACAAATTATTCTTTGATTGTTTAAACAATTGTTATTCTTTATTCATTTATTTGTCAGTTAATTGGTTGTATCACGCGCCACTAGAGCACACTCGAACCACTCAAAGTGAGTAGCGTGAACTGACCAAAAAATGAACGGTGTGAACAAATTTTTAACGAAGCTTCAAATTATTATTTTTTCATCAAAAAACCTCTTTATCAAATACGTTTTCGGTCTCTCTTTTAATTTATTGTTCTGAACGATGGAACTAACTTTTAAAAGTATGTCAGGTACTTAGTTCATTTCTCCCCTTGAAAAAAATATAAAAATAATTGACAGAAAAATCATCCAAATGTATTTTTCTAGTAAATTCAGAATTTATAGCATAATATGTCATATATGTCTAGAATATATTTTCGCTCGGTTACACGACTGTTCATGTATGAAGAAGAGTCCTTGAATGGTTGAAACCGTACATTCAGTGTTTTCGACATTTCATTTCGCATCCTGCAGTTATCGATATCAAACACACACATAAGTATAGGCATACACAATCAAAGAAACCCATATTTTTCTGATTTTACTCTGCTTAAACGACTGAAAAAATAAAACTGAAAAAAGGAAACTAGACGAAAAACTTGTCAATTAAAAAACAATTACTTTTCCTGTCTTTTCTAGCCGATTTTTGATGCTTCTAACATAGAATACATTTTTCACCTTTTTACCTATTTTACACACTTTAATTAAATCATCTGCTTCAGTAAACTCTCTTTGTAATTTAATTTGGAGTGTTTACGGCGTCTACGCTGACCAAAAATATTTGTGCTGCGCTCCACGAATTTCGGCAAACATAACCCCTTATATTCCCTTTGATCCGCGTAGGAACGGCCTAATTTAATTAGCATAATGCACTCTCAATTAATTTTTGTTAGAGCTTCTGATAAGGTGGATCAAAAAAAAATTAATTTTAAGAGCTGCAAAAAAGTATAGATTTCCGAATTCCTCTCGGTTTTCTCTATTTATTGAGAGAAAATATTTTTTTCATAACATTTACTAATTTCATAGCATTCCTCTTATAAATCTGCACAATCTTCATCTGTTGTAGTTTTCTCTAAAATGAATATTTTAAAAGTTATAGTTTAAAGTATGCTCAATATATAATATACACATGTTTGAGTAAAATTAACAGTCTGGCCAAAAACCCCTAAATTAACATAGCGATTGGCTACACACGCGGATTTCACGTCTATTCTGTGTTTTTTATGAGCAAAAAATGGCTTTATTATTTTTTATTATTTATTTATTTTAAAATATAATGGTGCATTTTCAAACAAATAGTAGAATATTCAAACAAAAATCATAATAGATAGTTCAATTTTCAACACTTACTACTAAATTTTTGAGTAAATGGTTGAATTTTCAACCTTTGAAGACAAATTTTCTACGACAAGACGAATTTTCAGCAAAAACAAAAAGGAATTTCCAACCATTCGCATTTAACGAAATAACGATTTTTTGGCCAGAATAGTTGAATCCTTAAGCAATTAGAGAATTTTAAACAATGAAGATTAATTTTCTATAGAAAGTCAATTTTAAATCAAACAATATGAATTTCCCACCAAATAGTTGAATTTTCAACTAAAAGAGATAAGTTGATAATCGAAAAAAAAAAGTTTTAAACAAAAAATAAAATGGTTTAATTCTCAATTTGAAAAATTATCTTTTAACCAGAAAAAAAGCAAATTTTTAACGAAATAGTTAAATACTCAAAATTCAACCAAATGGTTGCTTTGAATAAAATATTAAATTTAAAATTATAAAGCAGATTTTTTAACCAAACGAGATGAATTCGGAAGCAAAAATATACTAGTAGGCTTTTAACCCAAAAGAATGAACTTTTACACCAGAAAAAGATAGAATTTCGTATTGGGTTCTATTAATTCAATTCGCATTTAAGCGAAAACAGATAAAATCTTGAAAATAGGAAGAAAAGGGGGAATTATATTAAAAAAATTCAAAAAGGGGAATTCCAAAAAAAGGGGAAAAAATAAAATAGGGAAAAGAGTGTCAAGCCTTAAATATGAAAGTGATACACACACTCATTAATTAATTATTAAACAAGGCCATCTTTTTCAAATTCGCAAACTATGTTTAAGTTTTATCGTCAGATCTAAGTTCGCAACGATCCCCCCCCCCCCCTCCACATTCCTCTGTTACCAAGCGTAGTCTTAAGCAAGCCTCCCCCACCCCCTCTTTAAATAGATAACGTGGTTTATGGATATTCCCTAAGAAAATACTGAATAACAAACAACATAATGTAAAAGATTCGAAAAAACTATAATTTTCCCTATGAAAAGGAGCAAGTGATTTTTATTGTTTAAATAATTGTAAACACCTTTCACAAAAAATATAACTCTTAAAATTCATTAAAATTATTCCAAACAATAATAACTTTTTACGATATACAGGGGGGGGGAATTGCTTAAGCAAATGAAAATATTATTTTTTACATGCATCAACTGTACATAATTTATCCCAAAAAATATTAATTTTTATACGCTTACTGAAAAATAATGGTTTAAACAAATAATAATTGCTTAAACAATTGAAAACTAGTTTAAAAAATGCTTCGGTGTATAGTGCAAGTGATTTAGGGTATTAGGGTCAAAATGAAAAATTATTGGGTTATTTTTGTCTAAAACCGCGACATTTGCATTAAAAACTTCATATTCATTACAGAAGCCCGGGAGCACGGGTTAATTTTGAGCGATTTGAAAAAGATACGGAATTTCTTTGACAGCCGGTCATTTTTCCGATGGTTCTAGTCTAGAAAGATAGTGACCGAAAATTAAAATAGCGAATATTTGCATACCGAAATTTATTTTAAGGAAAACTAATTTACCGAATGATTAATTGCCCGAAACCCATTTTAGCAAATGATTAATTAACCGAAAATTATTTCAACGAATGTCGAATTATTCGAAAATAGTTTTAACGAAGATTCATTTTTCCGAAAATCCATTTTACGGAAAATTCAAATTTCAGAAGGCATAATTTTGCGAAGGTTCAGATTACTGAAAAATCAGTTTAGCGATAGAAGAGTTATCCGAAAAGCATTTAACCCAAGGTTAAAATATCTGAAAATTTTAAAATTATTTATTTGCATTCAGATAGATGTTTAGTAACAAATAAAACGCTCTTTTTTCTTTATTATTAATCCTTCTTTTTTTACATTACCAGGACCCAACATGTTTTGAGGGTATTTGGGAATACTTAATTCTTGTGCTTATATAGATTTAAAATTATATATATATAAGTATTCCCTACAAGTTTCCTATAAAAATTACTCTGATAAAGAAATTTAAATAGCTTCAAAACATGTTGGGTCCTGGTAATGTAAAAAAATAAGGATAAATAATAAAGAAAAGAGAGCGTTTTATTTGCTATTACACATTTATCTGTATGAAAATAAATAAAAGAATTGAATTCTCTTTTATTCAACTTAGTTTCCTTTTGAAAACAATCCCTACTGATGAAAAAAGTTACTTGTTCATTTAATCAATCAATAATGTGTTTAACATTCATGTATAATTTTCTAAATTTCGTCAGTAATATCATACAATTTTTTGTTTTTGAAATCAAAATTTACTAAGGATTTCAACAGATAAATCAGTTATTTTTAATTTATTAATTTTTTTAATTTCACTGATTGAAATAGAAAGATATACATTTTCACAGCATTACTTTAGCCGAATTTTTAAATTTTACTTTCATCAATAATACTTTTTGCAGGCAAAGTACTTTTTGCAAAATACTCTAAAAATATAGAAGAGATAAGATGTTAATTGTTTCATAAAAATAGGGAAATGAATTCTTCTAAATAAAATAAAAAGTACTATCTTGAATAACATTTACGACGTTCTACTTTTTGAAGATTTTAGATAAAATTATTGCATTTTCGAAAAAAATGAATTTGAACCAAATAGACATCAAACCATAAAGATTAATTTTTTTACCGAAAAATACCATTTTTCAATATAATACACATGAACTTAAAACAAAATAGTTCAATGCTCAACTAAAAACGATGTATTTTCAACAAAATAGGATAATTTATAACTAAAAAAGATAAATTTTTAATGAAGAAAGTAGTAATTAAATTTTCAGTTTAAAAAGTTAATTTTTAAAACACAAAAAAACGAGTTTTCAACAAATAGTTCATTCTTCGGTCAAAGAGATGAATTTTGAACCAAAACAAAAAAAAAACATTTTGAACCAAATATTTAAGTTTTCAACCCAAGGAGATCAGTTTTCAAACCAACATAAAGAATTTTTAAACAAGACTGATTTTTTAGACAAATGCAAAAAACATTTCAACCAATTTGTTGAACTTTTAAGTCAAAATTGTTAAGTTACAAAATAGTTAAATGTTTAAGCTAAAAAGACGAATTTTCTACAGAATAGATGAACGTTCGACTAAAAAATATTAATAGTCAACCAAAACAGGAGTATAGTTACCTTTTCAAATGGTTAGACTTTCCACCAAAGAGATGAATCGTTAACCAAATCAATCAATTATTAAATTTCAAGATAAAAAGACTAATTTTCTTTCAAAAAGTTGAATTTTTAAATTAAAAATATTAATTCTCGGCGAAAAATGTATTAGCAGATATTTCTGTTACAGATATAGTTTATATACATTAATTTACGTTTAAGGAAAATGACCAATGGAATTAAAGGGTTACGTGCCGAGGAAGAAAAAATAAAGTTTAGTATTATCTTTGTTAGAATTTTTTTTTATTGGACAGTAACCATCTTAAGCCTCTGACAATATTTTAATTTTTTATAATAATAATACTAACCTTTATTTTTTCTTTCTCGGTGCGTAAACTTTAACTCTATTGGTCATTTTTCTTTTAAGTTAATCAATGTATATTAACTATATAAGGTATTTGTCACTTATTTTGTTCAATTTTCATTGTTTTTATCCCATCAATCTACTTGATACGTATTATACATGTTTTACTTGTTATTAAACATATATCTGAATGTAAATAAACAATTTGTAAATTTTTGAATAATTCAACATTCGTTTAAATAGTATTCGGTTATTTACTTATTCGGCAAATTAGTTTTCCTAAAAATAAATTATGGTAACCTGATACTCGATATTTTAATTTTCGATCACTTGAACCATCGGAAAAATTACTGGCTTTCAATTTCTTTTTCCGCAAAACGAAGAAATTATCGATTTTTTGGACCACCCTATAGAAATACCTTAATGATTAAGGGCAGAAGAAAAACTGAAAGTACTTATGCTCACCTTAGAAAACATTTTCATATAATTAATGGAAAATTTGTGATGTAATAAGCTTTTAGTAGATTTAATAAGTTACCTAGGAAGCCGGGTATGGCACCAAGAGGCATGACGAAGAGGCTGACGAGAAGATCAGCTACGGCTAGTGACAAAAGAAAATAATTGGTGACATTGTGCAGCCGTTTGTCGAGGCCCACTGCCAAACAAACCAGGATGTTCCCGAGACCACCAGCTACAATAAACACGGCAACGAAGAGGAAACTCCAATCCAATTGTCGACCCTTTACTACTGAGCCAGCTCGGGATCGGTGTGTGCAAGTTACAGTCAGATCTTCCGATGTCAAATTTTCTGCTGCTGAACACTCAAACACCTATAAACATTTTTAAAAAGTTGTCAATTAGCACATAAGTGTAAAGAAAATATAAGCCCACTAGCATGGAATATTTTCCAAGTGTCTGTCTCCGATTTGCTTCATTCTTTGACATGTTTTACGCGTAAAAAAAGAAAACCCCACTTTTTTTGGTTGTTTCAAAACCAATATATTTAGATTATTATATTATCAATAATATTAAAAAATTAATAATCCAAACATAATACATTTCTAAAAATTTCTAACATTAAAATATTGTTATTTATTTAATTTCAATTTTTACTATCTTATCAATATAAAAATTATATAAAAATATTTTTTCAATGAAAATTGAGGTAACATTCACAACTCAAGTAAAAGAAATCATAAAATATATATTTATGTCTCTAATGAGCCGGAAAGTGAGATAGTTTAGAAATCTGTTCATCCAATCTCAAAATACATTATTTTTTATTTTATTTTTTCTAAAAATTGAGGGCAATTTAATAATTTAAAAAAATAGCAAGTTTTCATGGGATTTAGAATAGTGTAGATTGCACTTTCAGCTACTAAACGATTTTTTTAAATTTCTTCTCAAGATTCGACTATTTAAAGAAAATTTCTCTTACATTTTTATCATTCTCTTAAATATTCAAGTAGCCCTAAGTTCAAGAAATTTTTTTTTGGTATAAAATAAAACAAAAACGTGTTTCATATACTGGTTCGGGAAATTCTCTAAATTTATATTTTTTAATATTAATAATATAATTAATACTATTAAAATTAATTTCATATGAAATCGGTAAATTAGAATTTTTTAGTAATTGAGGAGTTAATATTCAATAGTGAAGAGTAATTAATTTACTTAATTAAATAATGCTTTCCTCTTTTCATAATTCACTTAAATATTCATGATTCTCTAATTTAATAAAGTTTTTTTTTGTAAATAACAAAAAATACGTTTCTCATATTTTTCTTCAGAAAACAATATATCACAGCCCGAAATTTAGGCTTGAAATATTAATCATTTATTAACTCATAATTCACATGAAATCGGTTAATCGCAATTTTTAATATTTATTTACATTATTTTTTGGTGTTTTAAAGTAAATTCTTCTTTCAATAATAATAGTTGGGTTAGAAGTATAATAAATTTAATTGCAAGGTCTTTTAAACTTTAAAAAAATTTAATTATAAATGGTTCGAAATTGGAAACTTTAATAATTACATAATACAGAGTATTAATTGCAAAAATAGTGTTTCATTATATTAAAAGTATTTCAATTCTAAAAGAAACGTATAATGTATAGAATTATTTATAATTTTTTATTTATTTATTCAAAGTTTTTATTTTATTTAGAACTTGAGGTAATAATTTTTGGTATTCAATCTCAGGCTTTTTAAAAATCAATCAGTGTAAAATTGAAATATTCATAATTTGTTCAATTAAAATTAAGGATGTACACTACGTACAATCAATCTCAAAAGTCTCCAATCTTTGAAATGATTTATAAAATCAAAAAAAAATATATCTATTCTTGATTTTTGGAAATGTTGACGGAAGCTTTTAAGTGTACTTTAGAAAAAATAATTCAGTTTAAGATTGCTTATTTAACAGTAGTTATTTAGAGTTTTAGATTTTGCTTTCTCTTCAGAGAATGGTTAAAATTTTTATTTATTCCTGATGATCAAGGCCTCATTTTATTTTTTGTTGGATTCTCTGCAAGTCTATTTGGCTAGTGTTAATTATAAATCTGGAATATAAAATATAAAAATATAAAATATAAAAAATATAAAAATATAAAAT
>JAAAKG020078992.1:0-16890 GCA_010014905.2 Druon quercuslanigerum | reverse complement strand
TCCAATTATTTCTAACAAAGAACAACATATTTGAGTTTCATCGAAAAAGAAAAACATGTCCCGAATGGCCCGGTTGATTTGAAATGGAAAGCATCTAATGACTTTTTACTATATCTTTATAAAGCCATTCCCAACGTCTTTGTGAAAAAATGCTTCTTTTATGCATCTTTTTCACAAATCCTTCATTCAATGAACTATTAAGGAATTCGACAGGAGAATGCGGAACGGGATCCTTAAGGGGATTTATTAGATTGGCGAAATGGAATTCCATTTTACAGCCGCTATTTCGAATATTTTTTTCGGCTTTTTTGTGTACTGCATCTAAATATTAGTCTATTTTGCTGATTAGCGCCGGTTTCTGGAAAAAGTCTTTATATTTGTTTAATAATCAAAAAAAGAGAGAACAATAGAGAAAAACTGCAGTGACACTCAGTATGGATGCTCGCAAGCATTCTCATCGACCCTCCTGAAACTCAAGAGGCACGAACCATAGGACGCATTGAATTGCTCGTATCGAATGACCCTTTCATTGTAATAAGATGCAGTACAGTTACAAATACTCAAATTATGAAAACATGGTTAGATTGAAATTAATGATTAGAATTAGTTTATAATTATAATTCTAAGAATGTGAGAAAAAGAATAATGAAAATGGGTTATTATTTGCAGTAATAATAGAAATTTTAAGACACGAAAGTATAGCCAGATACGACTTAACCTTTCGAATCATGCAGAATGAACCTTTAAGTGACATAAGATTCATCCCGGTTACGAAACCTATCATTTGAAAGGATGACTTTAATAAATTTTAATTACGAGGCAGTTTGCTAGATAAAAATGTGAGAAAAGCTTACTAAAGCAATTACTAACTGGCTTCTGCCGATAAAATTATAATTTTTATCTTGCGCACTTTAATTTCAAATAATAAACATTTAAATAGGATTAAGTGAAAAATGAGGTTAAAATATGAGTGGTAATTATTCTATCCATATATAGACGGATAAAATTATTAACATGTATGTATTTGAAAGGTGTACAGCATCCTTGAGTGGCAGATTTTCAAACCTTTATATTCGGTAAATAACACTTTGCGAGTCATCAAGTTCCAATATAGGATTCGATAAAATATTTCAATGAAAAGTGGATTTTTCTATATCTTAAGACTCATAACTTGACGATCTTAAACATGAAGGAACAAAAACCTGAAGAAATTGACAGGTCTTGTTTGTGAGGACCATGAGGTTATAGTTTATATGCCCTTGCTGCCAGCGGCATGAAATCTATAAATTTTCTTAGGTTTTGGTTTCATTTCGGTATGTCTTGAGAAACTTAATTAACCTCACCATCACGCAAGAAGCCGGATGTTTGGCCAGCTTTCTCTATGCCATTGTGATAAACATTATGAAAAGATATACCTGGAATTAACTGTTTTCAAAAATTGAATTTTGAATTTAGAATAAAATCTCACTTTTGACATGCATGCGCGAATATATTTATTTAACTTTAGACGCGGATTCAAAATTTTCAATTAAACAGAAATGGTTACTCGAATTCATTTGATTTTTTTAAAACTAATAATCCCATTTTCGAAAAATGGCGTTTGTGTTCTTTTTGGAATGACAACCTGCAGCTGAGCAGGTAAGCAAACAAAGTCTTATTATTTATTCTTATTTAGTTAGTTTTTGATTGATGAATGTCTTGAGAATAATTATTGCGCATAATAATGTACTCATTAAAATGAAATTTATGATATATAAATATATTGCGCTAAGCGCGGTGCAAGTTATCGTAACGGAAAATAGTATTTTTGATAATCAAATTAAGGTCTGTAATTTTTTAGTTATAAGTATTATCGTATTATATTTACCAATAAAGTCATAAAAAAGCACCAATGTAAAAAGCAATGTTCCAGTAGCGATCTCCATATTCTCTAAATAAAGAATACTGTCATATAGAAAATGTTATAAAGGTCGCAACTAACGAACATTCAACAGGAAGTCATGTATATATACAATCATTCTTCATCCTAATTGATTTATAACTGTTACACGTATTCAAGGAGAGCAGCTCATTTTCTAAGTATATTTGTACTTTATTTATTTCTAACAGTGAGGCCGTAAAAATAGAACATATGCTATAAGATGCTTAATAACTTCTAGAAGAAAAAAGCAAGTTACTGCGCAATGAAAAAATCAAAATAAGATTTACAAGCATGTTATATTATTTGTTACTAATTTTGTAAACATTATTATTTCTTTTAGTCAGTAATCCAAGAACTTGGGAGATATCAACATAATTACCCGAAGAGTAAGATTGTTTTGCAATGAAAAAATCAACAGAATTAATATCATAGATAATTATCGTTATGAACGAAATTAGTTTGTAAAAAAATAATCTAAACAGAATGGAATACCTAGCTTTTTCTTTATTGAAGAAAAATATCTATGCCGGATTTTATTTTAAGTTTATGAAAGATATTAGTCCGTTCTTTTAAAATTGAGATTGTGCACTATATGTACTTTATTGTATATGGAAAAGATCCTAATGAGGTCCATTAAGCTAGCACATCCATAGTCGAAATTCACAAATTTTGTTGCGTTAGAATTTTGGACTTTTTACATTCTCATCCTAATGAGAAGGTATTGGTTTCAAGTAATATTTTACTTTGTCGGTTTTCATCAAATCTCCACTTTTTGAGATACCCTGAGTAGAAAAAATGATTTTTACTAAGGTTTCTGTCTGTAGTCTGTACACTGTAGGCATGATCACTTTCGAAAGATTGATCAGGTTGGATTCTCCTTTAGAACACTTTTTCAAGGCCTAAAATGAAAGAACAAGTTTGAAAACCAGATATTTTCGATGAAAATTCCAAAAGTGATCACATTTTCCAAATATTTAAGACTATTTTTTCAAGATTGAAAAATTCGATTTACGGCTATTTATAGTACTCGGAAACTCGATCAATGTACTCGCATGACTTTTTTCGATAAAATAAAAATTATCAGGGATATAGCATTTTCAAAATCAAAAAAAAAACCAAAAAGAATATTTTAAGCCAAACAACGCATGATATGAAAGACAAGATTATCCTAAAAAAAATTTTAATTTTGTTGAAAAGTTGAAAATACAAATTTTGATCATACAAAAAAAAATGAAAAATGAAAAATTCCATTTTGCGGCCAATCTATGCAAGATACGAAAAAAAATTAATTAACTAGAATTGCGCGCCCTAAAAAGATATACAAATTTTTCAATAATCACTTTTCGATAGGGTGCATTCTTTTTGTTTTTAGTCGTAAAAAACAACATTAAAAATAAAAAATTAAAGTTTTGGACAAACGGCGCAAGCTATGAAAAAACAAATAGAAGAAAGTTGCTATGTTTGGGCTGTATTGGCTTGAAGGATCTGTCTTAGTTCCATCAAGATAGCCCCTCTACAATCGAAATTACCAAATATCTTTGTATTAGAATTTTTTACTTTTTCAGGGCTATTTCTCATGTCCGGTTCTAGTTTATCAAATACTCGCGTTTTTCTAATACACGGTCAAAATTATCATTTTCTGCTTTACCATGGGGATGATACTAGAGTATTTATTTAATATATTGACACTGTACTCATATCCCGAAAGAAACCAGATGTAGGTTAAATTTATCTTCGAAGAAAAAGTATAGTGCACTTATAGCAATCGCCAACTGTAGATGCGTTTTTTTGAAAAGCTGTTTTTTGAAGTTCCAAATTCAAATCTGCCCCGTAGACTCGATTTTCAATCTAAAAAGTTGTCTTGAGTGACAAACGTGGATAATCTATCGAACTATATGACCAGTGCTGGGCATAATTAATGGGAGAGTTAACTCAGTTAATCGTTAATCCGTTAATCTGTCAAAAATTTAACAGAATTTAAATTTAATCCGTTAATCTTTAAAGTTAACCTTTTATACGAAGAAAAATTATACACTAGAGTGTATAATTTGTGAAATTTACAAAGATTTTGCGAAATGAAAACAAATGGAAAAGGTGAAAATTAAAGAAACAATTTAATAGAATACAATATCCAATTTTTATAAAAATAGCAAGGTACAAATTGACTATGTTCATTGCTCTTGAGATTTGTTCATATTGTGCAAATTGCCCCTCATGGACAGAAGCATGTCGAAATTTTGATCTGACACGCATGATCTCTTCGCCTTAAAGATGTCTTTTCCGATGGAGAATATCGTTTTCACTGCAGCGCTGGATGGGACTGTTGTGTTATATTTAATGAACAACTCCATCATAACTTGCTCACCCAAGAATACAGCATCCGTCAGAGAGTCTCAGGCTGTTCTGCGCAAGTCACTAATGGTCGTGTCTCATTCATGACAGTATGCCAATTGGCGGAAAATATTGTTGACACGGGAAGTGCAGCAAGTGATTTATTTCAAAATTTTGTTGAGTCAACGGAGGTTAACGGAAGTTAATGGAAGTTAACAGAAGTTAAATAGTCCGTTAATCCCGATAGTCCGTTAACAGATAACGAAAAATTAACTTCAGTTAATTAACGGATTAACGGAACCATTAACGGCCTTGCCCAGCTCTGTATATGCGCCTGTATGTATCTCCCCCACATATATCGACCTATGAAAAAAACAATAGTTCTAAAAATGTTAACATGCAGGAAATAACCTGGCCTCATTTTTAGTCGGATATTAACGCGAATTTGAGACGCAACACTTTTTAGTCAGAAAGGATGCAGGAAAAGTAAGCCTAGCTTTTATATATACATCTCTCATAGACCAAACGTAAGACTCTCCAAAAATTCATATATTTCTCTGACAAATAAATAGTTTAAAGACTAAGAAACCGTAGGGAAATTAATCCTGAAGAAGAATAAAGCCCTTACTTTTAGGGTCTTTTTTTAAAAGACTAAATTGCTACAATAGAAAAATATATATAACTGAACCCATAAAATATGTTAGTTTCAAAATTACTTTAAAAAAACATAAATATAGTTATTTTTTAATACTTATAATGTAAAAAATGACTATAAGATATGGAAATGAAATATACTTTATATAATGTTATTTAATGGCCGCTTCTTGTTTCTCTCCATATTTTATTATATTTTTACTTTGGTCGATACTACAATATTACCACTAACTAAATTAAAAATAAATGTATTTAAGTGTTAAAATTGCTTTTTCTAACTAATAATCCAGGCGTCTAGTATTATAAATACGTTTCCTAAAAGTCCAAAACATCGCGTAGGAGAAAAAAAACAACCAAAACAAATAAATGAAAGCGCTAAAAGCAAGACAATATTGATGGGTTCTACGAAGAATAAGCTATCTTTTCGTTACCGTTAAGAATTAGGCAAACTTCATTTAGCTAAGTTTTCAGGAGAAATAAATAACAAATTTTGGTTTCAAAAAATTTTCTACAAATTCAAAACTTCAGTATTTTGTATTACAGTTCGTAATGTAATTTAGGCTCCTATAACTTTCAAACCAAGAAATTTTGAAAATATTTTATTTCTTCTAACACTTCCACGTGTTTGCTAAATTTCATACAAAATGAAGTTAGCCTAATTCTTAACCGTAACGAAAATACAGCCTATTCTTCATAGAACCCATCGATATTTGAGATCACTGTGTATTCAAAAACGAGCAGTTAATTTCTGTCAGTTTAAGAGTGGAAAATTTCTGATAGTCTTCGGGCAGCAAATTCTTGTTAGTCTAGGGGCGGCAACTACCTAAATCTGCCACATAGTACATGTGCAAAAACTTAAATCTTCGGCGACGCATTTTTAATTTTTTCCAAAAAAATATTCTTTAAAGACCGTATGGGTCCTCCAGCATCCACTTTGGTAATCTTGTTTCTAGAAACTTTTGACCTAAAACAACAATGAGCTGAAAATTAGATTCTATTATGGAAAAATTAATTGATTTAAATACGTTCTGATCCATTCAAAGAATCAAATGCAGCTAAAGAATTTATTTCTTTAAATTAGCAAGCTATATGTCTGGTTTAATTAAAAATTACTGTTGTAAAAGAATATTTTCGCGATTAGAAGAAATTGGATTCAAGTAAATGGATTTACTTGGTTCACTGTTTTTAATTGTATACATTAACATTAATAGATTTGTTTTAGACTAATTGTGAATTTTATATTAAAATAATTAAATATATATTACATTTAATATATACATGTGTGTAGTTTCACAGTAGAGATAAAAAGACGAATATTTTCGAAGAAATTTACATTTGTTTGCGTTGTGCTTGAATTATGTATATTTTATATATTATATAAATATAAATAAAATATAGATATTTTGTTTTAATTATGTAATGTTTTGAATTAGGTAATAAATTACACAAGTGGGTTAAATGAAAAATTAATGTTTCCAGTAAATCTTTATGACAATTCTTTCCACGATGCTCAGGTTGCATCTGTATAACAAAAAATCAGAAATAAAAAAAATAGCACGGAATTTCTGCCACCCCCAAAATTTTGCCCCCACAGGCTGCATGTGCCACACAAATTGTTATTTGCGCCTTCCTTTTGAATAGGTTAAATCATACTTTTTAAAAGTTTTTATTTCATAATGATCATTTTATACAGAAACATAATTCGAACTTATCGCAGCTTCGACCAATTTTTTAACTGCGAAGGATTTAACTGACTTCAGCAAGCTATGAATTCTTAGCATTTAACCTCATTAATAAGATTTAAGACTTTTAATGAACAAAAGCTCTCTATTATTTAAAAAAAACATAAAATATAAATCATAGTGGTAACTCGACTTCCTTTTGGACTCAAAAACATAACTAAATGGGTCAAAATGTAGAATTATTTACATTAGATTTTTACAGCGAATAAAGTGGGTCCTCCAGGACCCCTACTTTCCTCATGGGGTAAATAAAAAAATTATTATTTTATTTAAAAGAATATTATTGGGAGCGTGCATTAGTATTGAGGGATTTTTTTTTGTAAAATTGCGGGTTTATTTAAGAAAATTGGTTACCAGTTAATCATTTAAAGTATTGTCTATCGCTAGCCACTACTTTCCTCCATCTTTCTAGCAGCGTACGGATACCTCGTCGAAGAAACGACTAGTCTTTTAGAGCCAACCACGAATCGACTCATTTTTTGACAACCTCCTGAGAAGTGAATCGTTGCTCAGGCTGGCCATGATTCATGAATCGGAATGGGTAGAAATCAGATGGCTCAATGTCTGGAGAATACGGCAGGTGGGGTAGGGCTCCCCATTTCAGAGTTTCTCAGTATGTTTTGACAGATTTTTCAACGAGAACCCGAGTGCTGTAACGCAAAAGAATAACTTTATCGTGTCTCTGCTCGTATTGGGGCTGTTTTTCCATTAATACTCGGCTTAAGTGAAGGTTTCGTTAGGTTGGAGCAGCTCAATAGCTCATAGTATAAGAAACCTTGATGTTGATGGTTGCCCGAGCTTAACCCACGATTTCCTACGCTTAGGTTTCTCACAGCGAATCCACTTCTCATTGCCAGTAACAATGCGATGCAGCAAACCTTTCCGATTTTGGGGTAGTTGTTCACAAGTGAAAAAACCCCTTTCCACGTTTCTTGGTTTCAGTTCGTACGGCACCCAAATTTCTCGCTTTTGGTCCATTCCCACTGCATGTAAGCATCTAGAAATGGTTGAATGATCAAGTACCAATGATTCTGAAAGTTCATCTCGCATTTGACACGGGTCTTTACCGAGTACCGTCTCCAATTATTCCTCATCCTCCTTTTAAATATTCGAAACCAGTACACACTCGTTTTAATGGATGGAGTATAATCCCCGTAAGTTTCCGAAAGCAATCAATGACTTTCAGTAGCACTTTTCTTTGAATTAAGAAAGAAAATTAAAACTTCACGTAAATGCTACTTTATTGATACATAAGCCAAAATCTTTAATGCTACAAAAAGTACGCTGTTTACACTTTAGTAAAACGATACCTAATGAAAATTAAGGCCACATGATGGGGTTTCGGCAAGCATATAGTAACGATATGCCTCAATGTGATATAGTAGAAGTAATGTCATATCTGAGAAATTCCTCAAAATTGATTCACACTTCTAATAATTAGGTTAACTATATATATATATCAACAAAAAGAGTTGATGCATTTATGCCGATAAAACATCTTTTTAGAGAAATACAATATGGTGTTTGCATAATTATGTATATTATTAATAAACGCTCTTACTTAATGCTTATAAAAATAATATTAATGAAAAATCTTAATGATCATATTAAATTTGTTTGAAATTTTTATTAATCTATGAAATAGGATAAAACTTTTTACTCTCGTGTTTAGTTTTAGTACGACAAGCCATTACTTATTTCCAGACTTTAAGGCAATTTGTTTTTTTATATATTTCTTATTTTCTTAACTTTATTCATACAATGCAAAGGCAATGTGTCTAAATTGGAGACATGCTGCATCAAGTTTACAATTTCTTAATACGGTCTTCTTATTCTTTCAAGAGTGTTGATAATGCTACACCATTGCGTAAATTCGTTAAACATTACAATTTTTCAGGTTTTCCATTTTTATAACTTTTTTTAATTATAAAGTTCAGTTCTCAATTAATTAATTTATTTATGCTAAGCAATAAGTTGCTGTCCTCTGTTGAATTAGGAAACGTATTGACTAATCGAATTATTAATTTTCTACTACTCTTTGGTGGCTCACTTTTCGCTAAATGAATCTGTAAAATTTAACTGGTGGTTATGTCAATTTGACAAATTTTGAATGAGATTTAAAAGTATCTTTTTCACCATAAAAAAATTTTGAATTGAAATGAATTAGAAATGAAAAAAATGTTGAATATCAAAAAATTCGTTTCTTTTTACTACGATATTAGAAAAAATATCTCAACTAACGGAATGACTATTTTCTAATACTTTCAAATGAAATAATTTTTGCAAATTTTTCTAAACAATTGCAATTTTCTATGGACAATGAGAAAATTTTATAACAGCAACCAATTTTAAATATTGATAGCAGCACTCTGTTGTTATTTTTCTGAAACTTGTTCAAACAATAAGAAGGCAGTGTTTTTAAATTGGAGAGAGACTAGGTCACATTCAAAATTTCATGATATGACCTTGTTTTTGTTTCAATAGCGATAACAGTTTTACACCATCACCTCCTTTTATTAAACTTTTATATTTTTTCATTTTATTCATGATTATTACTTTTGAAAATTATTGTATACAGTTCTAAATAATTTCCCTTTCAACAAAGAATTAGTTTTTCACTATTGAATTAAAAAATATCTCGACAAATCAAATAAGTAATTATCTATCAATCTTTAGTACTTATTCTTCTTGTTCCTGATAAAGAAAGTCGATATTTTTGTAATTTTTTCATTATTCTCTGACATAAAATAAAATTTTCTACTCTCGTAATATTTTCTCGTATGCCGAGTCATTATTTATTTACAGCCTTAGAAACAATATATTTTAAACAAATCTCTGCTCCCCTACAAGCCACAATTTTCGAGTTGTCAAAAAATGAGTTGTCGCAATGACAAGCGGTATTTACAAAATATTTAACTCTGCCTATTATTCTAGAACTTATTAAGATTTCATTAAGCATGAAAAGTGCACGTCAAGCTCCATGAAGTAATAATAATAAAGTAATAGTAAAAAGTCCGGTTTTATCTTGATTAAATGATTGCGAAGGCTTTAATTTTTTCAAGTTCTGTTATCTAATTATGAATATATTATAAAATGTTCATAAACGTACATGAAGAAAAAATGCTTATATTAGTATTTCAAATAACTACAAACATCATAAAAGGTCAAAACACATTGATGGAACATAACTGTGAGATGAAACTAAAAAAGAATTTTTACCATCTTAACATTCTTCTGTACGACAGCAATATAATATCTACGTAAGACATCTTTGCTTGACCATGTCAGCGATTTAGTTGAAGATTTTTGCCTAAATAGTAGATAACTGATTGGTTGACCTGGATGCAATATATTCTGTGGTACAACTGTGCAAATACTCTCCAAAATATAGTTGCAACCAAAATCTCGAAAGCATTGTTGTCACTTTTCACAATGCTGATTGTATAATTTGAAAAATCGAAGAAAAGAATGTTCCAAAATTCACACACACACTTAAGAATGCACTTGCATTATAATAATAGTAAATTAAAAATTATATTAAATTAAATTAAAATTAAAAATTATAATAATAATAATAATTATTTTTTTTATACGAGGGCTGATGAAAAATATGCTCATAACACATCGAGAAGGGTCCCCTTCTCGGTAGTGTAGGGATATTGATAGCATCACTACAGCGATCTTAGTATATATAAATATAGAAAAAGATCTTAATTGATCACTATAATAATGCTACCAACGACCCACTAAAAAACACCACCCTTTTTCCTTGGCATAATCCCCCCCCTCCCCGGAACCGCTTTCGCATTACTTCAGGGGGGTACCGTTCTTTAGCCGTGCCTCGGCTTTCCTCTTTTATCCCAGCTTGGGCTCCTTCTGCACATCTGGGCTTGTTATCAGACCTGCCCAGCTACGTTATGAGCTTGCGCGTCCGGGAGGTTCTTCAACGAGGCTGCCTCCCTATACGCCAAGCACCGCATCGTCCCCAGATGATGATCTGTCCGAGGCTTTTCGTCTTTTGCGGCGCAGAGGTAGCACTGCGGTGTGCTTTCGCACGTTGCAGCCTTATGACCCTCTTTGCCGCATCTTCAACAGGCCCTTTGACTTTCTGGGCCCTCACACCTTGCAGCTATATGGCCAAAGCCTATTCAGCGGTAGCACCGTAGCGTCTCCATTTTCTTGCGGAATCGACAGGAAACCCATCCCATCTTCAGGTGTCCTGTGCGCAAAAGTCTCGCCGCTATCTCTTTTGGTAGCTCTACGAAAGCCTTCACATTGCCTCTGAAGGGTCTTTTTGTGAGGCTGACCTTATTCTCGCCAGCATATTTCCTACCGAAGTGGCTTCTTACAGCTGCCTCGACCTCCTCTCCTTCAGCAGTTGGGTCGAGATCCAAGACCTCGACCTCGATACGGGGGACGAGTTCACTCACCCTACCCCTTTCGCCAACAGCCCCCTTAATATCAGCCGACAGCTCGGCTCTGCCTTTCTCTGCAGGTCCCACTTCCACAAGGACCCCTCCGTCTCTAGTTTGCATGACCCCCTTGATTTTTACACCAAGGACGTCAGGGTTCACTTTCTGCTTAAGGTCCCTGTGGACCTCCGCGTAGCTCATACCCTCGCCTCGGGTCGTGCTCGCCTCTGGGTCTTCTTCTCCTTCCGGGCATCACAACATGAAGGTTCTTCTTTTCTTTCAGTCTTTTTAGGGTCGAGGTTACTGCCGTACCTCGCAAGTCCTCGGCTTCTTAATTCTTGGCTTGGAAGAGCTCGCCTCTCTTGCTATCGACGGAAGCGGGAGCCACCACGGCTTCTTCAGTCTGAGTGCAGTTTTGGCTTGTGCTCTTTCTAGCCTTAGACTTCTCCTTTCTGCTCCACACTTTTATCCTGGCAGTTCTGCCTACATTCTCGATGAGGTCCCTATAGAGACCCTCGCTTGTGATTGAGCGATCGCGGAGTGTATCTACCAAACGTTCCGTCTCTTTCAGGCCTTCCCGAATTGGAAGCCACATATTCGATTTTGTCCTGCAGTTTCTTAATTTTCTCCTGTAATTTTATGAGGAGATGATGCTGTTCTCACACATACTCCTGTCTTCATTTTTTTAAATATTCTCCATGCTATTCCCAAGAGTAGCCAGGGAAATAGGAGTCCACCCCCGTAGAGCCCCGCATGCGGGGGTAAGGTCTTTACTTACTTACTATACTATACTATACTATACTTTAGGAGGCGACCGGGTATCCTAGAGACACCGTTTGGAACACCATACCCTGGTGCCATGCAGTCCTGGGCACGGTTGTTAACACCTTAACTTGGGTGGTTTTTTCTCGGTGTATCCTTCACGTAGTCTGTTTGGTCCGTGGGGCCTATTTTATTTCAGCCCTATCCTCTGTTTCCAGCGAGTCTTCCCCTATCCGCCGCCTGGGGACGCGCCACGTATGGGTTACAGACTTCCACTGTGGACAGACTCCCACTGTATAATAGAACTGACAACAATGTAAGATTTACATATGTAAAATTTCATGATTACCCTTTTAACCGAAATAATTCCTTTTTAACTAGACAGTTCAGTTTTTAACCAAATTCGTGAATATTTGTTTAAAAAAATTAATTTTGACCAATAAGTATAATAGTTGATAATTCCACAAAAAATATTTATTTAAAAAAATATACAAATAAAACCAAAAAAATGCATTTCCTAACCAAATAATTGAATTTAGATTTTTTAAAATACGAGTTTTAAGGAAAATAAGCGAATTTTCAACTGAAAAGATTAACTTTATAGCAAAAATGGAAAAGCTACATTTTTAGTGAAAAAGTTCATTTTCGACATAAAAATGTACTTTTAACAAAAATTAGTTCACTTTTTAACTCAAAAAATTATCTTTTACTTGAAATGATGAATCATCAATAAAAAACTTTAAACAAATACTTGAATTTTAATGCCAGAAGATGAATTTACATTTTTATGAAAGAAGATCAATTGTTGACATAAAATAGAAATGTTAAATTTTTAACATAAAAACTAATTTTCAACCAACTATATATTGAACCTTTAATGGACTTTTTAGTCTAGTAATTAAATTTTCAACGAAAGAGGTTAATTTTCTACCAAGAACATGAGCAATTTTTAATAAAACAGACCACTTTAAAAGAAAAAGACACCCTTTCTACAAAAAATAAAATAGAGTATTTTCAATTAAAGCAGCAAGTTCTTAACCAAAAAAATGTGCAGCGAAATACTTAATCTTTAAATAAAAGAAATAAATGTTATTCCAAAATTATCAAATGGTAATAAAAAAAATCTGCCCACCTCGCGGGTAGATGCTCCTCGGTCGATAGTATATTTAGTTCGCGCTTCGCGCTTGATAATTTATTTACCTCGCGATACGCGCTCGGTTTTGTACATTCCTCACACTTGTGCACAGACTTTTTAAAACTTAAGGTCAAAGCATCGACAGTAGTAATTTCGTGATTGTGAATTCTCTTTTGTTAAAGCTCCTTCGGCTTTAATGAATACATTCTCATCATGTATCTCGTGCTTCGCACACGAATCTGTCCCTCAAATTGTATGTCATTAGCATAAATGTATACTATCACAATGCATAACATGATTTGGTATTAAAACAGACGTAGTTCAATTGTCTTGTTTAAAGCAACGCGAATTCTTAAAAAACAACTTTTGTTACTGAAAATCTGTAGTTTTTAAATTTTCCATTATTTATCATGCAGTCAAATTTTGAATTTTCTTTCTTTTCAAGAAAACTCAAAAAGTTGTTATTATAATTTTGTAGGACATTCAAAAATAAACGTTTTTGGCTTCGTGAAAAAATTCATCAGTATAAATTGTTCATCTTTTTGAATACTATGAATATCCGCACAGACAATTTTCGAATTTTGAAAACAAATTGTCTAATAAATATCCAAAATGTGCTACCTTTTAGTTTTTTTTTATCCAAAATCACTGGCTAAGAAACTTGACCTTTAATTTATAACAGTAAACGTGTATACCAAAGGCCAATGTAATAGATTAATTGTTTCAAAAGTTATCGTGCACAGGGATATACATACGTACGTACATACATATATTTAGACAGACGACAGACGTACAGGTAAATAATAAATCAATTAATTTATCAAGAATCATTTTTTGCTAGTTCTATTTATGGTTTTAATCGTAAAAAGTAGCATTAAAAACATACAAAAACTAAATTTTTTGAAATCCCCCTCACAAAACGAAAAAAAAGACAAAAGTTGTAATGAGAATGTGCCCACGCAGCAGGCATATTTTTTTGACTGTTAATGACGTTTTTTACCATTATAGAGAAAACGACGCATCCTATCATAAAGCGGTCTTAAGATGTTCATTTTAATGTGTTTTTTGTAAATTTGTAAATGCTATATCTATGGTAATTTTTCTTTTTATGAAAAAAAGTTATTTAGATAAATTGTTTTATTTTTTGAATACTATGAATATCCCTGCAGAGAATTTTTGAATTTTTAAAGAAAGTGGTCTCAACAATTTTCAAAATGTGCTCACTTTTTGCATTTTTATCCAAAATGGCTGGCTAGCGAACCTAACCATTAGTTTATAACCTAAACGAGTGTACGAAAGGGCAATCTAGTAGATTAATTTTTTCAAAAGTTATCGTGGAAACAGACAGACATACAGACATACAGACATACCCACAGACTCTTACGTAAAACACTATTTTTAAAAGCTTTTATTTAGCTTGGTCTTCGTTCATGTCGGCAATCAAATCTGCTGATTGAAAATCAAGGAACTTCTCGACTTAGATTGTGCACAGCTTACCGGTAAAAAGCCATGTAATGTGAGTGCTTTAATTGAGATGCAGCGTCTTAGAACTGAATAGTATAATACTGAAATATAGTAAAACAGAAACAGTATATGTACAGCAGCGTTTCTAAAGTATTCTTAATCATTATAGGCAAATGATAAAATAATATGTAAAATTATTTAATAATATTAAATAATTTAATGCTTACCGTGCTTACAAGATGAAATCGTTAGCATAACAATCATTCATTAATAAATGTTCATAAAATAAAATCGTTTAATAAAAAAATCGCATTCGACGGGTCTCAAAACGTGGACATTTGACAAAAATTGGGGGGTCAAATTTACCCAAATCTAATATCTTCTCGGATGAGAATGCAAAAATGGTGAACAAATTTAGTTAAATTTGTATTTAACATAATTAATTTAAAGAAAAGCTAATTTTTGATCAAACACATCAATATTGAACCAGAATTGATTTATTTTGAACAAAATATATGAATCTTTAATCAAAATTTGAATTTTGAAAGAAATTTCCAACCAAATATTTTAATTTTTAATGGACTTCTGAACCTAATAATGAATTGGTCTACCAAAAAGTTAAATTTTCCAGCAAGAAGAAGACAAATTTTCAATAGAAGAATGCATAATTAAATAAGTAAACTTACAACCAAAGAGTAGAGTTTTTAAATAAGAGAGATCAATTCTGGACAAAAAATATGACAGTGGTCTTTTTAAATAAAAAGAATTAACTGTCAACCATAAAGAGTAACTTTGAACCAAAAGAGTAGAATTAATTAATTTTTAAGAATTAATTTTGCAATCAAACAATACAATTTTCAATCAAAGATATTAATTCTGAACCAAAAGCATAATCTCCGACTTTTAAAATAAAGAGAATTAACTCTGAACTAAGGTAGATGACTCTTTAACCATTTTAAATTTTTATTTTTTTATTTACATTTTTATTTATTTTATTTTATTCTATTCTATTCTATTCTATTCTATTCTATTCTATTCTATTTTATTTTATTTATTTGAATTTCAGAATTTTAAGCTAACGAAGGTTAATTCTAGCCCAAAATGTAAGAGTAGACTTCTCGATAAAAAAGAGTTTAGTTTTAGCAGAGACCGTTCCGGGAACTTTCCCGGATCGTGTAAAATATCCGCCTCTTGGAAAGTTTCACTGAGACCTGAGGATAACCTTCCATTACTACTATTTTTAACAACAATACCAGATAGGTAACAGACGATATCATTTTTGAATTTCGAGACTGCATATGCTACACTATAATATGATATCCCAATCATAAACTGACATCGATTTTGACCTATCACTTATGATGAACCTTCCAAAGCGGCGGACATTTTACATGTGCCGCGAACGCTCCGTGCTATTAGGGATAAAACAAAAAGGAAGACTTCTCTACCAAAAGATGAATTTTTAATGTAAAAGGACTCATTTTTAATTTAGAAAGGCAAAGGGTCCACCCAAGGCGTAAAAATTATATATAGTTTATACAGTGTGAAGTTTTATATATAATATTAATTTGTTTAATACAAAAAATGTATAAAACAAATGAATATTGTATATAATACTTTACACTATGTACAAACTAATAATATTTCCACTTGGGACAACACAGTCAAATGTTCGAACCTAAGAAGATTATTTTAAAAGAAATAATGTATTTTTTCAGAAAATAATTAAATTTGCAGCCAAACAGTAGAATTTCCAACCACCAAAAGAGACGGATTCTGAACCAAAAATATGAAAAAGGACTTTTCAATAAAAAAAATTCAGCCGCAATAAAATAGACAATTTCTTTACCTAAAGATGAAGTTTCCACTGAAAAGGATGAAAATATTTAAATTTGAACATTTTTTTTTAAATTTTTTTTTTATAAATACGGAGAATACGCAGTTAGGTTTTGAAAACGTTATTAACCATTATGAAATTCATGGTAATCTGCCAATTAAATATAATTTTCAAAACTTTAAGTTATCTGTCTGTGTTCTGTGACTCGATAAACCCTGTTATACTCAGCATGCATAAAAATCAACTAATTTTCTAAATTTGATTTTTTGAATTGTTATATTTGGATACCAAATTCATATTTTAAGACTTCAAAACCAGATCCTTTTTGACTCTCATGGAAATCTACTAATTTAATTAAAGTTTTAAAATATAAGTCATATTAAAAAAATGTTTGAACTGTCACCCCAAATTCGTGTTCTGTACCCCCTCAGTACTCCCTAACTTTACCGCATAGCCATAAGTTTTGTGTAACCCCACTGCACATACGTACATAAGTGTTATGCAACTCTACTGTGCATCCGTGAGAGTCATGTATGCCTACAGCGCGTCTGTCACTCATAGAGTTAATACAGATAGAGGCAACAAGCCATAGGCCGCTCTGTAAGCGGGACCGTCCGTCTCAAGTTCGCTGA